>JAPEIY010000012.1:61479995-61493131 GCA_026122135.1 Cathorops aguadulce | reverse complement strand
CTCAGGTGTAATGATTCTGCCACTTGCCTTCCCTGACTCCGCCCTCCAGTCACAGACAGATGCCTGACCACGCCCCCCGCTGCCACATACTGTTTGGAGTTCGATTGCAATAAAGCACAGGTGTGGTGGTAATTAGAATTCCGGAGAGGGAGAGTGGTGTGGTGTTTGGGAGTTGTAGTCCATGTTGGCCATTGTGGCAGTGGGGGCGTGGCCGAGCATCGGTTTGTGAATGGAGGGGAGAGTCGGGGAAGGTGAGTGGCCAAATCGCTATGTCTATTGTCAATTAATGTGTGTCTGTGTGTCTCTTGCAGTGACGGTGCACCATAAAAGGAGTAAGAGAGCAGATGAGGGGAGATTGGGACCAGAACACGATGGTGTGTGTGTGTGTGTGTGTGTGTGTGTGTGTGTGTGTGTGTGTGTGTGACTGTCTCAATTGAGAAAGTATTGTGCTGAAAAGCCAAATAAAAATTCTGAATGCCGTACTTCTGTGCTCCATCCACATCTGGGCAGTTTCCACAGTGGTGCTGAAACCTGGGAGTGCAAAAAGGAACCCCCCAATGGAGTCCTTGCCATTCAAAGACCTCATCCATGCCCTCACCACAGCACAGCAGAACCAGCATCAAGCGCCGATCGCCCTCCGAAATGAGCAGGAACAATGGTTCAAAGCCTTGATGCTGGCCCAAGAATAAGACCACTAGGCATTCTGGCACCTACTCGCATCAGCGGGGTCCTCGACCACCACTGCAGCAGATCCTCCCCACCTCACTCTAACAAAGATGGGTCCGCACGACAACTCAGAAGCCTTCCTCATGCCCTTTGAGCAAGTAGCCAAGATGTGGGGTTGGACAGTCGAGCAGCACACCTCCTTCCCCTGCTGACTGGCAAGGTGCAGCTCATTATGCTGCAGCTCCCCCCCCGACAGCCAGCTCATAAATGCAGACTTAAAGAAAGCCATTCTCCAGTGTGTCGGCCACTCCCTGGAACAGCAGCATCAGCGCTTCTGCTCGCTGCACTTGGAGGAGGTCGGCCGGTCATTCGCATTCAGCCAACAACTCTGGGACACCTGCTGGTGGTGGCTGAGGGCAGACAGCCATGACGCTGAGGGAATTATTGACCTGGTGACACTGGAGCAGTTCATCATGTGACTTCCAGAAGGAATGGCAGAGTGGGTTCAGGGTCATCGTGCAGCCCAGCCTGGATCAATCCATCGAGCTGGCAGAGGACCACATGGCAGTGGTTCTAACAGCAGGAAGACATGCTTCTCCTTCTCCTCTTTCCTCCCTCTCTCCATCTTCTTCCCATCCACGCCCCGTTCCCTCACTGCCAGCTCCCCCCAGATGGAAAGAAACACCCATGGTTTCCTCCCATTTCCCCCTTCCTTGTCTGTGTCTTCTCCCCCCAAGTGAGTGATGTCTGTAACGCTGGTGTAGAGGGAGAGCCTGGGCTGGCGTGCTGGTGCTGCAGGGAGCCAGGACATTTCCAAAATCAGTGCTCCACAATGGAGGTGAGCACGGTGGTCTGGGTCCCCAACAGGCCAGAAACTGCCCTCGATCGGGCTGGAGCGTATCGTATACCAGTAAGTGTACAAGGAGATACGTATCAGGCCTTGGTGGATGCCGGCTGTAACCAGACCTCAATCCACCAAAGCCTGGTGCAAGGTGAGGCATTGGGGAGAGCACAAGTGGTGAAGGTAGTGTGTGCGCACGGGGATGTTCACAACTACCCTTTAGTGTCCATCCACATTCTATTTCAGGAAGAAAAGCATAGTGTAAAGGTGACAGTTAATCCTCATCTCACCCACTCGCTGATTTTGGGGACTGATTGGCCAGGACTTAGAGTTAATGGAACACATAGTAAGAAGTGGGTCCTGCAGTAATACATCCCAAATCCCAGACTAGCACTGGCAGAAGAAGCTGTCACAGAGCTGTTTACATCAGCACCGCGTCAGGGTGATATGAGGAGCGAGGGGCACCCTGCCCCTCCTCCTCCCCTCCTCGGGGATTCCCTTGAGGATTTCCCTTTAGAGCAGTTGTGAGATGAGATTCTGTGGCATGCATCTGACCAAGTGAGAGTAATCGATGGTCAAATTCTCCAGCCAAATGCGACGCAGGCCTTCCCCTACTTTTCTATTATTAAGGATAGGTTATACCAAGTGACGCAGGATACTCAGACTGGCTAAAAGATAGAGTTATTCATCCCAAAGAGCCACAGGGAACTCATTCCATGCAGCTCACTTTAATCCCATGGCCGGACACTTAGGGCAGGATAAAACACTAGCCCGAATAATGGACCAGTTCTATTGGCCAGAGATTCATGGGGATGTCCGTCGGTGGTGTGCGGCATTCCACAAATGCCAATTAATAAATCTCGTGGCCACTCCAAAAGCACCTTTGTGCCCTCTCCCATTGGTTGAGACCCCTTTTGAAAGAATATGGATGGATCTCGTCGGGCCATTAGATCGGTCAGCACGGGGATATTGCTTTATTCTAGTTCTGGTGAACTATGCAACACGATATCTGGAAGTGGTGCCTCTACACAATCTCAGCACACAGTATTGTGGAAGCACTCTTCCATATTGTCTCCCGGGTCGAGATTCAGAAAGAAATCCTGACAGACCAAAGGTACTACATTTATGTCTCACACACTATGTGAACTGTATGGGTTATTGGGGAATAAGAATATCCGCACAAGTGTCTATCACCCACAAATAGATGGCTTAGTGGAGCGTTTTAATCAAACAATCAAAATATAATTCAGAAGTTCAGAAGTTCGGACGCACGTAATTGGGATAAATGGCTCGAGCCCCTGTTATTTGCAGTACGATAGGTCCCACAAGCCTCCACAGGTTTTTCACCATTCGAATTATTATATGGGCATAAGCCACGTGGCATTTTAGACATGCTACATGAAAACTGGGAGGAGGGACCTTTGCCTAGTAAGAATGAAATTCAATATGTTCCACCTGTGTGCCAAACTCCATACACATGCACTTAACCCAGGAGAATTTGCAGCAGGCACAAGAATGTTAAGTCCAACTGTATGACAGGGACACAGACCTTAGAGTTTTCACACCGGAAGACAAAATGCTCATATTATTGCTTACACTGAGCTCCAAATTAATCTCCAAGTGGCAAAGGCCCGTCGAGGTCACACGGCGAGTCGGGGACATTGACTATGAGGTGAGGCAAATGGACAGGGGTGGGACATTGCAAATTTCCCACCTCAATCTGTTAAAATGCTGGAAGGAGGAGGTCCCCATAGCATTGGTGTCAGTAATCCTGGAGAAGCCGGCGTTGGGGCTGGAGGTACAAAAAAAAAAATTACATCTCCAACCACTCCGGTCACTTGTGGAGACCACCTCTCCCTGGCCCAACTCACAGAGGTGGCCCAGTCGCAGAAGGAACTTTCCAATGTGTTTTTGCCCCTGCCCGGCCGCACACACCTCATAGAACACCACATTGAGATGCCCCTGAGGGTGGTAGTGCACAGCCGCTCTTACTGCCTGCCTGAAAAAACACACACACAAAAAAAAGTGGTCCAGGATGAACTCAAGGCCATACTCAAAATGGGCATAATCGAGGAGTCCCACAGTGACTGGAGCTGTCCCGTGGTCCTGGTTCCCAAGATTGATGGGTCGGGCCGGTTCTGTGTGGACTATAGAAAGGTCAACGTGGTGTCTAAATTCGATGCATACCCAATGCCTTGCATTGATGAGCTGCTTGATTGATTTGACACTGATCATTTTTACTTGACACTGGATTTAACAAAGGAATATTGGCAGATCCCCTTGACCCCTCTATCCCAAGAGAAAATGGCCTTTTCCACACTGTTTGGGTTACACCAATTCATCACACTTCCATTTGAGTTGTTTGGGGCTCCCAGTGTTCCAGCGGCTCATGGACAGGGTTCTCCACCCTCACACCACCTATGCAGCTGTGTACCTAGATTATATCATCTATAGCAATGATTGGCCATGACAGCTTGAACACCTTAGGGTAGTCCTAAAGTCACTGAGGTGTGTGGGTCTCACAGCTAACCTGAAAAGTGTGCAATTGGGTGGGTGGAAATATGGTATCTGGGTTTCCACTTGGGTCATGGTCAGGTGCATCCCCAAATTAACAAGACTGCAGCGATTGTGGCCTGCCCAAGGGCCAAAACCAAAAAGGGGGTGAGACAGTTCCTGGGGCTGGCTGGCTACTATCGTAGGTTCATACCTAATTATTCGGATGTCACCAGCCTGCTGACTGATCTCACTAAAAAGGGGGCACCAGATCCGGTCTAGTGGATGGAGCAATGCTAACAGGCTTTCTCTAGGATAAAGGCTGCACTGTGTGGGGGGCCACTGTTACACTCCCCTGACTTTTCTCTCCCCTTTATTTTACAGACAGATGTGTTGGACAGAGGGCTGGGGTCCATTCTGTCCCAGACGGGGGAGGGGAAGGAGCATCCTGTGTTGTACATTAGCTGAAAGCTGTCAATACAGGAAGGCAGGTACAGCACGATAGAGAAAGAGTGCCTAGCGATCAAGTGGGTGGTCCTCGCCCTCCGGTACTACCTACTGGAACACCCTTTCACCCTCTGTTTGGACCACGTGCCCCTCCAGTGACTCCACCGCATGAAGGATGCCAATGTGCGGATCACCCATTGGTATCTTGCCCTCCAGCCATTTAAGTTTGAGGTGATCCACAGGGCGGGGGCACAGATGCTGGTGGTGGACTTCTTGTCCCGTCAGGGGGGGAGTCAGTTTCAGGCCGGACAGTTCCCCTGCCTGAGTCAGGCGGTGGGGGTATGTGGCAGTGGGGGCATGGCCAAGCAGCAGTCCATGAATGGAGGGAGGGGTCGGGGAAGGTAAGTGGCTAAGTCACTCAACCTGCTGTTAATTAATGTGTGTGTGTGTGTGTTTGGTTGTTACAGGGAGGGAGTACAAAAGGAGAGAGAGAGCAGAGAAAAGGCTTCTTTCCCCAACTACAACGCATGTGTGAGTGAGTGAGTGAGTGAATGGAAGAGAAAGTGAGCAAAAGAAAGCTGAAAAATAAAGTGTTTGTGGAAACATCATCTCTCGCCTGCCGTGCTTCTTTGCTTTACCCGCATCAGGGTCTTACTACACTCAACACAGAAAGGCCCTCATTGGCTGCTGTGCTTGAACCCAGGACCTTCTTACTGTGAGGCGACAGTACTAACCACTACACCACTGTGCCACCCCATATACAGTATATACAAGCTATATATAGAAGCTATAGCCACCCTAGGAATACCTACCTATTTGCCAGAAAGAATCAAAAACGGCAAGGAATTGACCGAAAAGAAGCAATTTTTGTTGAACTGCTTGTTAAGGCTTAATTAGTCCATAACTTCATTAATCATTGTGATGAAGCAAATCTGGGTAGAAGTTATATGCACCCTAGGTACCCCTACCTTCATGCCAGAAAGAATCAAAATTGGTGAAGAATTGAGGGAAAAGAAGTGATTTGTGTGGAAGCTGCTCATTAGGGATTGATTACGCCATATCTTCATTATTAATTGCAATTATGCAAATTTGGGTAGAAGGTATATGCAGCCCAGGCAGACCTACCTTCCTGCCAAAAAGAACAAAAATTGGTGAAGAATTGAGGGAGAAGAAGTGATTTTCGTGAAATCTGGATGACGACGGACAACACGATAGCGTAAGTTCATCGCCTGTCCGCTGGATGAGCTAATAATTAAAATAAATGCAAAGAGCAAAACAAAACTAGAATTAAATACAACCAAATACTAAACTATAATCATGGTGGAAAGGGACAATAACAGGGCCTAATTGAAAATTGTCCCTTATGCTAAAAAGGGGGGAAAAAATAATATTCTCAAAATACAAAAGTACAGAAAAATAACAATATTAAGATATTATAAATACCAATTTTAATAATAAAACAATAAGTATGGAAACACAATAATAATAATAATAATAATATAACGATAATACTTTATTATTAAGATAATATTAATAAGATTATCTTAAGATAATCTGAAGATTATCAAGTGATTAAGAAAGAATTATAATAATAATAATGGTAGGATTAAGGAGGCTGATAATTATGTTGTTTGTCTTCTCAAAAATTGCAGTAAGACCATATTAAATGAACTTAAAGTTATACTACTTTTGCATGAAGATGGCAGATTGTTCCATAAGTTTACAGCTCCAGGAAGAAAAGAAAATCGAAAGTAATTTTTTGTTTCTTGTGGTTGATGATGCACAAGTTATTTGAATTATGACTACGAGTGTTGTGGTGAGAAATGGCCGGTTGTTACAGTTAAGATCCATAATGCCAGTTTTAAATTTGAAAAGCATAATCGCATTGTTTCTGTCTCTGTGATATTCAAGAGGCAGCGAGTTCAATGCCAAGAGTCTTTATTGATAAGAAACATCAGCTGGATAATTCAGGATGAACTTTGTTGCACGTCTTTGTACATTTTCTATAAGACGGCGGTGCTTTACAGTATACGGTGACCAAAGACACCTGCAGTACCCGAGACGTGATCTAACTAAAGGAGCTTTCGAGTATCTTTTTCCTTAATGTCCTTGCACAGCCTTTTAATCAGTCCAAGAACCTTGTTGGCTTTGCAAACAATGTCTTCAATGTGTTCAGACCAATCAAGGTCATGTTGAAGAGAATATTAATGTTCATTTAGGGACTTGTTACTGTGATTGTGTTTAAGGAGTACAAACAGTTATTCTATTTGTTACAATATTAATATTGTATCATTGTTTCTTTTGATTTTGTCTAAAGCCGTTATATCAGCAATCAAGATCCTATATCCCAATACATAAACACAAGTGCTATCACCTGACGGTGACACAGACTTTTTTTTTAACCATATTCACCGGCGTACTGCAAGGGGACATGCTTGCTCCATATTTGTTTATTATTGCACTTGATTATGCAATGAGAATGGCAACAAAGAATGAACCAGACCTCGGCTTCACATTGAAGGTAGCAAGAAGTAGGAGGCAACCTGCCAGTGTTATTGTCAGTATGAGTGTTGATAACGGCAGAGCTGAACAAACTACAAACCACTCAAGACTACAACGCCCATGAACCACAGCGCCCCCAATCACCTGAGTATTAAACACAGCTGAAGTACATCCGTAATCACCAAAACACGACTTAAACACCTCGCACTCATTGCGAAGTATCTTCCTGAGTTCTCCAGCTCATACCAAGCCTTTTCTTCCTGACTGCTTATTGTTATTCTGACTCTCGCTACGTTTCCTTGCTTATTCTTCCTGCCGAGTCTACATTGTCCTGTTTGAAAATCGACCGACCCTCGCCTGTCCACGACCACGATTCCTATTTTATGATTTGGCTTAGTTACTGTTTGTTCCCCGCTCTCCTCTGCAATTACATCAGTAAGTGCTTGCGCCCTGACAGGACACTTTGACTAAAATGGATGTAGCCAAGGAGGCAAAACAAACCGCACTCAACACTCGGGGACGTTTGTTGGGAGAACATCAACAGATGCTTGCCGACCTCAACACACGGATGCTTGCAGCCTGCAGCTGTTATGTCACAGGCACTGCTACCACGTCCTGAGAAATCTCCCAGCACCACAGCTCTGCTCCCTGTCCTGGAAAGATTCACTGGTGATGTTTGCACCTGTAGAACTTTTTTGCTTCAATGCTCTATGTATTTCTCCTCTTTACCTAATCTCTCTGATGAACACAAAATTGCAAAGTTTCTCTCCTTTCTCACTGGTAAAGCGCTACAGTAGGCTAGCGCTGTATGGATCAGTGGAGGAGATCACACGACTTCCAATGAGTGGTTTCTCGAGTTATTCAGGCAGGCCTTTGGCCATGACCCAGAAGGAATCGAAGTAGGAGAGTTCCTTCTTAACATGAAGCAGGGCTCACGGAGCGTTGCTGAGTATGCCTTGGACTTCAGGACAGTGGCAGCAGCAAGTGGGTGGAACGAACCAGCGCTCAAGGCCATGCTTCGCCAAGGTCTCCGTCCTGAGGTACTGAGTGAGTTGGCATGTGAAGATGAAGAGCTGACCGTAGACTCTCATTGACCTAGTGATCCAACTGGACTGCCTGTTAACCAGTCGACCCTCTCTGAAGGAGACCACCTTGCCTGCTCAGCCATCCGAGGAAGCTACACCAATGGAGGTTTCGAACACGCGTTTAAAGTGCTCAGAACATGAAAGGTGGTGAAAGGAAGGTCTTTGCTTCTACTGTAGGAGTTTGGAACATCAAATTCACCAGTGCCCTCTTCACCCACCTCGCTCCAACCCAGTAGAGGTCCCAACATGATCGGTGAGTCCCGAAAGAAAATTTAATGCTCATTTGTTTAAGGTACCAGTGTTATGGTTGCAGTCAGCCACATATGTTATATTTGCCTTTATTGACTCTGGGGCAGGGGGGGATTTCATCAGCAGCATGATCGTTGAGAAATACGACTTGCCTATAATCCCTCTGCAGAGTCTACTCAGCATCCAAGCAATTGACGGAGGACCCATAGGGGAACGTTTCGTTACCTCTCGAACCGCTCCCATTCACATCCAGGCGGGGGCACTCCATTCCAAACACATATCCCTGTAGGTCACTAATACTGTACTTAATGACATCATTCTTGGCTTTCCCTGGCTGCAACTGCATGACCCACTGATCTCATGGCATAAGAAGGAAATTCTTCAATGATCTCCCACATCTTTTCAGACTGTCTGTCATGTCATTGCTTGTGCATTTCATCTACATCAGTAGGGAGTCCTCAACCAAGTCCCATGGTTCAAATTCCAGAATGTTACCAAGACCTACAGGAAGTCTTCAGCAAGGGGAAGGCTTGTGGGCTACCGCCCCACTGACCATATGATTGTGCCATAGACCTCCTACCAGGTATGTCACTCTTGCCGGGCCGAATCTACCCTCTTTCTCTGAAGGAGCAAGCAGCTACGGAGGAATACATCCAAGAGGCCCTTAACCAGGGTTATATTCATCCATCCAAGTCTCCGGCTTCAGCAGGCTTCTTATTTGTGGAGAAACAAGGTGGTGGGCTCCGACTTGACTACATTTCTGGAACTACATTTCTGGACTACATTACCTCAAACTTGACAACATTTCTGGATCATGGTGAATATTCTGGGAACTGTATGCCCACTATCTGTCTATATGTTGTGTTAATTTGCTTATCTGTTGATGTCTGTGTGCACTTTCATGTTTAGTTGTGTGTCATTTTTTTATTACTGCACATTTGGAGTTTGGGGAAACATAATTTCAATCCTCTGTGTAATTCTGTTACATGGTCTGATTGACAATAAAGTTCACTTTGACTTTGACCCTGCATAGATTAGAGGTCTCAATCAAGTCATAGTCAAGTACCCTTATCCTCTTCCTCTTTTTCTGTCAGCCCTAGAACAGCTTAATTCCGCCAGGATATTTCCCAAACTCGATCTACGCAGTGCCTACAATCTAATCAGAATTAAGAAGGGTGATGAATGGAAGACGGCATTCAGCACAACTACCAGCCATTTTGAGTACCGGGTAATGCCGTATGGCCTTGCTTCAGCGCCCAGTGTATTCCAGTGTCTGATAAAATGATGTATTAAGGGATATGCTAGGAAGGTATGTTATTGCATACATCAATGATATCCTAATCTACTCTCTTGACAAGAAGACCCGCATGGAACATGTCAGAGCAGCTCTCCAGCGCCTCTTAGCTAACCACCTTCACGTCAAGGCAGAGAAATGTGAATTTTACTGCAAATAGATTTCCTTCCTGGGATATATAATAAGTCCTGAGGGAGTCAGCATGGACTCCTCCAAGGTTAGTGCAGTCATGTCTTGGCCAGTTCCCACATCTATAAATGTGCTTCAAAGGTTTCTGGGCTTTGCTAACTTCTATCGTCACTTCATCAGGGGCTTCAGCATGATCATGGCCCCCCCAACAGCTCTGTTCAAGAAGGGACCTAAGAACCTTCAATGGAACCCGTCTGCGGCCTTCAATTATCTTAAGAATAAATTCACATCAGCTCCAGTTCTACAACATCCCGACCCAACCAAGCCCTTCACAGTGGAGGTTGATGCATCAGACACAGGAGTGGGAGGGGTCTTATCCCAACATAGTGGTGAGAGACAAAAACTCCATCCTGTGGCATTCTTCTCTAAGAAACTCACAGCTGCAGAGAGAAACTATGATGTCGGGAACTGGGAAATACTAGCCATCAAGCTTGTTCTTGAAGAGTGGAGACACTGGCTAGAGGGGACCACTCACCCCTTCATAATCCTCACTGACCACAAGAATCTGGAGTATCTTAAGAAGGCTAAAAGACTTAGCTGTAATCCACACCAGGCCAGATGGGTACTCTTTTTCACATTGTTCAACTTCACCATCTCATTTCATCCAGGCTCCAAGAACTTGAATGCAGATGCCCTGTCCTGCACCTTTGCGTCAGACTATCAGGATCCCACCACCCATCCGATTCTCCCTCCAAGTGCTTGCTTCAGTCCATTACATACTGTAGGACTTAGATCAGGAGAACACAACCCAAGACTCTTCCAGTCAGTCTTCCATTGGGTCTTCTTTATGTACCCAAACATATCCGTAGGCGACTCATCACTTGGGCACATACATCTCCTGCCACAGGACACCCTGGAAGCCATTGGACCCATCAAATGCTGAAGAACAAGTACTGGTGAGAGAACATGCTCACAGAGATCAACCAGTTCATCATCTCATGTTCTGAGTGTATACAAGCAAAAGTTCCATGAACAACTCCAGTGGTTACCCACTCCTCCAGCGTTACCCACTCCCAGTACCTCAGAGACCTTGGTCACACTTAGCTATGGACTACATCACTAACCTACTACCGTCACAGGGCAACACCACCATCATGGTGTTAGTGGACAGGTTCTCCACATCACTGAAGCTCTTCCTGCTGCCAGGCATCCCTACAGCACTCCAGACAGCAGAACTTCTGTTCCAACAGGTCTTCAGATATTATGTGATCCCTGAGGACATTGCCAGCGACAGAGGTCCTCAGTTTATCTCTTGCATATGAACTTGCTTCATGGAATGACTTGGTGTTTCTGTAAGTCTCATGTCAGGCTACCATCCCCAATCTAATGGCCAGGTGGAATGAGCCAATCAGGAAATCGGATGCTTCTTACAGATCTTTTGCATGAGAAACCAGAGGGACTGGTCCCGCTTCGTTCCATGGGCTGAGTATGCACAAAACTTGCTTAAGCACTCAGCAACTCAGCTAACACTCTTTCAGTGTGTACTTGGCTACCAACCTCTGCTGTTCCCCTGGGACGACTCTCCAGTCCAAGTTCAAGCAGTAAAGGACTGGTTCTCATGCAGCCAAACCATCTGGGAGGAGGTCCATCAATGCTTACAGACTGTCAACACCAAGTACAAAGAATACACTGACAAGCATAGATATAACAACCCAGAGATCTCATCAGGTGACAGAGTGTGGGTATTGAACAAGAACCTCAGAGAACCCAACACGTGCCGCAAACTGCAGGCATGGTTTATTGGTCCCTTCAAGGTACTTCGACATATAAATGAAGTTTCCTACAGGTTAGAACTTCCCTCTCACAGCCTAATCTCCCCCACATTCCTGTTTAAAACTTGCCATTCCAGGGCCACTTGCCGAGAACTCCCCTGTCCAAGAGCACCTGCCACTAAGCCTCGAGGGTGAGCCCATCTACCAGGTCAACAGGTTACTCAATTCCAGACGGAGAGGAGGTCAGGTAGAGTACTTGGTAGACTGGTAGTGTTATGTACCTGGGGACAAAGCTGGGTGGCAGCCAAAGACATCTTGGATCCCCTGTTAAATCAGGAATTCCATGCTGAATCCAGACAAGCTGGCACCTGGGGGAGAGGGCACCCCAGGAAGAATGTAGCTCCCAGAGGGAGTTCCTCAGGGGGGCTCTGTCAGTATGAGTGTTGATAACGGCAGCACTGAACAAACTACAAACTTGGCCGCTCAAAACTACAATGTCCATGAACCACAGCACCCCCAGTCATCTGAGTATTGACCACAGCTTAAGTACATCTATAATAAGCACAACGCTACTTAAACACCTCACACTCAAGCACTCATTGCAAAGTATCGTCCTGAGTTCTCCAGTTCATAACGAGCCTTATCTTCCTGACTGCTTATTGTTATTCTGACTCTCGCTACGTTTCCTCGCTTATTCTTCCTGCCTAGTCTACATTGTCCTGTTTGTGAATCGACCGACCCTCGCATGTCCATGACCACGATTCATGTTTCATGATTTGGCTTAGTTACTGTTTGTTCCCCGCTCTCCTCTGCAATTACATCAGTAAATGCCTGCGCCCTGTCAGTTATCAGCGATACAGATTTTGCGCATGACGTAGAGCCCTAATTACAAACACTTTAGAAAAGGCTTGGACCTTTCTCCTACAAGTTGAAGGAACAGCAAGATAAATGGGTCTACATGTCAATGTAAAAAAAAAAAAAATCATATGTTCTACAACCAACAAGAAGGATTACTATCGGCACTTGATGGCAGTCAAATCAAGAAAATAGATGACTTCGTATATCTGGGGTCTTGGATAAACTCTAGTAAAAAGGACATAGACGCCAGAATAGGAAAAGCCTGGTCAGTCCTCCAAAAAATGTACAAAGTATAGAAATCTCATCTGGACAGGAAAATTAAGGTGCAGTTCTTCAGGGTAACTGTTGAAACAGTTTTATTTTATGGGTCCAACTCATGGACGCTAAATAGTGCACTTACTAGAAAACTCGATGGAGCATAATTCAACTGCTCAGAGCAGTTCAAAATGTGAACTGGAAGCATAAAATTACATACAAAGAGCTCTATGGAGACCTTCCAGAATTTTCAACAACAATAGCAGGAAAGAGACTGAGACCCCGTCCACACGAGTACGTTTTTTTAACGATTCCGCATAAAAACTTTATCGTTTCGACCTCGCGTCCAGATGGGTCCGTTTTTCTTGAGGTGTGAAAACGGTATTTTTTGCAAACCCATCCCAAAGTGGATAAATCCTAAAACGCCAGATAGCCCGGTGTCGTCTGGACGGCGAAGCGGATTTTTTCCAGAAACGATGACGTATAAGCCCCGCCTCTCTAACCTTTAACCTCAGGCGCCGCCGCTAGACGAGTCATAACAATAA
>JAPEIY010000012.1:60453019-60464829 GCA_026122135.1 Cathorops aguadulce | reverse complement strand
GGCCCTCGCCAGCCACAGGGCTCAAACCCGGACCTTCTTGCTGTGAGGCGACAGCGCTAACCACTACACCACCATGCTGCCCATTATTATTATTATTATTATTATTATTATTATTATTATTATTATTATTATTATTTATTTATTTATTTATTTATTTATTTATTTTGTTTCTGTAAAAACTTTAATATTAATTAATTTTGATTTAAATTAAGGACTTTTAAAGCTTATTTGAAGTGCTACATATGCAGGGTTTAGATGTATCTATCAGTTTATTAAAAAGTACTACTACTACTACTACTACTACTACTACTACTACTAATAATAATAATAATAATAATAATATCCATATCTATTTTTATATTAGTTGATTACTTGACCACATATCAATAATAGTAATTTTCAGTATTTAATCCTGAAAATTTGTTATAGTAAAGTCCCATGGGATGAAACCCATAACTGCAGGTGGCAGCACATTCATTTTACATCACAGCAAATACTGTATATCCCAGTTAAAGGAAAATTAGGGACACAACTTTTCATTCACAAATTCACAATTATTGTTTACTACAATCTGCACTGTCCCTGAATTCAGCTACAGGAATAGGCATTGCAAAGTCATTTTAAAAGACAGGCATAATGTCTGTCTCTTAAAAAAATATGCATTAACTGGGAGGTTATTTCCTAAAATACTCAGACAGTGATTGCTGTCGAAGAGTTTTTGATTAAAGAGCAATTGAATCAAGCATTGCTATCTTTTTGACAGTGCAGTATCTCTTTTCTGGGCAGTGTGATTGTCAATCATGAGACTAGATTTCACACAGTTTTCATATGTAAACACTCTGTATTTAAATTATCATCATTAATGATTGATGCAGCAAGATATGAGATATGAGGTTCTGTGCTGGGGTGGCACAGTGGTGTAGTGGTTAGCACTGTTGCCTCACAGCAAGAAGGTTCTGGGTTCGAGCCCAGTGGCTGACAGGGGCTTTTCTGTGTGGAGTTTGCATGTTTTCCCTGCATCTGTGTGGGTTTCTTCCGGGTGCTCCGGTTTCCCCCAAAGACATGCAGGTTAGGCTAATTGGTGGCTTTAAATTGACCGTAGGTGTGAGTGTGAATGGTTGTTTGTGTCTATGTGTCAGTCCTGCAATGACCTGTCGGCTTGTCCAGGGTGTACCCCGCCTCTCACCCATAGTCAGCTGGGATAGGCTCCAGCTTGCCTGCGACCCTGCACAGGATAAGCGGTTATGGATAATGGTTCTGTACTAACCCTGGATAAGTTATTACTTTATTATTACTTACCTTCCAGGGGCAAAGAATGTTAACGCTCTTATATAATTCCTCCTTGGCTGGGTGGTAATATAATAGCCAGAAAGCATTGTAAGGCAGGTGTATATGGAGACAGAGTGATTTTAACAGATCCAGGAGAGCAAACCCCTTTACACAAGTTATACCTGTAGGCATGGGCTCAGATTGGGTTCATCTCAACCCACTGAGCAAAGGAAGCAGTCTGTAAATTGGAAAAAGACAGAGAATATGTATAAAATTGCATATGATCAGTAATCAGAGTTCCTAAAGTCTTGTAATGACTTAATGTGAGAAATTATTTTAGAGTATGAATTTTATTTGTGATGGATTTAATTCGAATTGTGAAGCCAGTCTGGTGAGGGAACATGAACATGTGACCACTAGGCTGGGATTACTGATCTTCTAACTGACCTATTCAAAGCTATAAACACTCAGCCAACAGTGATCAGACTGGATCATAGTCTAATGCCTGTGCTTTACATTGATTCTTTTTAAATCTCATGTTTTGAAAGTGTAGATTTTATAAGGGATTGAGAATTCAGATGAAATGAGCCAGTCTATACTAATCATGCATCTGTTTTTAATGGTGTCTTCGGGAAGGTGGAATGAATTTCCCAACTTATTGCAGATTTTCTTGTAGTTTTTTTTTTAGCATTTCTGTTTATCAGCACTGACTGGAAACTTTGTGGTTAGTTGTGTGATTTCATGTTCTGCAAGTATCTTGCAGCTCTTTTTGGTTAGCTAGTGAAAACATAAATTTGGAGCACTTTAACAGCTTTATGCTTAAATTGTGTTCTATAATGGATTCATGCTTAGAAGCAACAATAATAATAATAATAATAATAATAATAATAATAATAATAATAATAATAATAATAATAATAATAATAATAATAATAATTTCTTTAAACCAACTCATCATTACATTTTCCCATCGAGTTTATTTTAGATTACAGGATTACACATCATGCCTATACAGAAATGTACCGACAACCGACTGTATCGACAAATACTGTGTACTTTTATCACTTTTCAAGTGTGGGTCCGCTTTCAGTCGTCACCCAAGTCGAATTCATTATGAGAAGAAAAAGTTTATATGAAAAAAACAACACAAGTAACAAACAAAAACAAACATGAACTCAAACTGTGAAATGTGTTTGGATGTCTGGGCTTGGTGTTTTCATTCCGTTTGACTTGAACAGTAAGTTTTCATCTTTCAGAAGCTGAGTTCGTTCAAAGCGTCGCATTTCTATATAAGCATAGCATTTTAAACCACGCGTAACAATTAAGTTATATTTCTTACATTTCTAAAAGCAAGCAACAATAACAACAACAACAACAACAGCAAACCACATTTAACACCCCCTCACGCGCGAGCACACACACACACACACACACGCACACACAAAGCAGAATTCACAGCAAAATGACCCTTGTGTGGTGTGTGTATGGCTTGTGTTCATGTCCCTGATGCACAGCTCAGCTCTTTGAGGCAACATCACCAGCGAGCTTTCTCATTCTTCATGGACACTGATCAAATTCATCCCCTAACTTCCTTAAAAATCTACACAGCTAAAATGAAAATAAAATAATTGCTTAATCCTTGACGATGTATAGCAGTTCATAATAAGTTACAGTTTACTCCTTAGAACAATTCATTAATTTTACTTAATGTAGAAATGTAGCACCTAACCTGGCCCTACTGTAACACAATAATATTAATGGGTAAATATCAAAGTTATCCCCCCCCCATGTAATAAATGTGATCGTATAAGTGATATCCCTACCCTGCCCTTACCCACGGAGTGCTCCATTTTATTTTAATTATATAGGCTATTTCTATTTATTGTGTTCATTCCAAATAATATAATTTATGGGAAAAACAAAACATCTGCCCAGATGTTGTTATCCATGTGTTAATTTCATTCTCCTGTAAGCTTTCCGGAGTGTCGCGTTTCCGACCCGACAATTAAATATCGGCACTGCTGTTCAAACATTTATTATAATAATAATAATAATAATAATAATAATAATAATAATAATAATAATAATAATAATAATAATAATAAATACGCCACAATAAACATGATTCTATGACTCGAGTGAGAAGAGATTCACAGAAAATTGAGTTTATCGCGTGTTATCTAGACAATGAAATAAATAAATTAATTAAATGCATACTATGATTAAATTCTTTGGTCTGTTGGTGAATGTTAAAGAGTTTTTTTTTTTTAAAGCATTTTGCGGAAAAAATGACAACGCCCACTATTGTTTCTTGTGATTATTTCTAAGCCATCTCTATCTATCTATCTATCTATCTATCTATCTATCTATCTATCTATCTATCTATCTATCTATCTATCTATCTGTGCAAAACTATGGAGTATAGTTGCGGTTGCACTCTTGGGGGGAGGGGGGTTCGTTCAAAACTACACTGAAAAATTAAGGGCTCTTACAGTACCTTCCAACAAATAGTGCGACTTGGGACCTTTTCTGATCGGAAACCACTCTATTATAGTGATCTACTCCCGGGGGGGGGAACACACCAAACTGCCAAGTTTTGCACCGCTATGCATCATTCACCTAGAAACCCTAAGAAAAAAAAAAAACAAATACAAAATTAAGGACCACTGATGGACCTTTAAAAGCTTTAGTCGAACAGCCAACTGAGGTCTCACCTCGGCTCCAAGGGAAAAGTCTAGTCTGGTACCTTTATTTGTAAAAGTGTACAATCTCCAGTAGATCAGAGGCACAACTGAGAACTCAAAGTGTGCAGACAGGCAAAGGACAGAGTTCTACACCTTTACATAACAATAAAAACAATAAATTAGAAAAAATACAGCCTATAAGGGGTTTATGTAACTGCATTTTTCCCTTCAATTAGCCGACTGTAAATTAATTGAACAAAACATCCCTCATCAATTAACTTGAAAGTTCACATATACAGAACTGCATTTACCCAAAAGCTGAATTCACACTCATTTATAAATTCTCCTGAAGAGGAAAGAATACTTTTTAACCATTCGTGCAGGAAGTGTTGCCTCAAAACACCAGTCCTGTGCATCATGAGTCTGCTTCACCAGGCCCGGATCCCGTGTAACGAGGAAACCCCGCTGCTGGCCTGAAACGGCGCCTGGACGTTATTCAGATCCCCGACTCCAAAATTCACATAATTACTGCTGGACGGTGACGTCTGCACCGGAGGCACGTTCGAGCTCGCCGAGTAGTTGCACGTGTAGTTCGTGTTTCCTGCGCTCGGGAAGTTCACATTCCCAAAACTATGGTATGCGTTATAAGGGAAGTGGTTGATCCCCATGTTGTATGACGCGCTGTACGCGGACGCGGCGTCTCCCAGACAGCGCTTACCGTCACGCACGAGCACGGGCACGGACACGCGCCTCGGCGGGCCCGCGCCCACCATCTCGAGCGTCTGGTCCTGGCGCTGCCGCTTGCACTTGTAGCGCCGGTTCTGGAACCAGATCTTCACCTGCGTGGACGTCAGCTTGAGCACGTGCGCCAGGTGATCCCTCTCGGGCGCCGACAGGTACTTCTGCTGCTTGAAGCGCCGCTCGAGCTCGTACACCTGCGCCTGCGAGAACAGCACGCGCGGCTTCCGCCGCTTCCGCTGCCCAGGCCGCTCCGCCTCATCCGGTTTCTGCCGCTCGTCCGGTGAGCGCACCTTCTCTGAAATGAGAATGAAATCTGGTTCACCTTCTCTGAAATCAGGTGCGCTCTGTTTGTTTGTTTGTTTCCAACATTGGCAAAGCATCAAACACGATAAATACATTAAACATGTTACTATTGTTTCTTTTTTCTTTTCTTCCCTGTCTTCCTGTCCTGTCTACCCTATGTCAATTGTATGTTCCCCCTCTGTAAGGACAGGTTGATACTGGTACAGTGATAATAAAGGGTTCATTCATTCATTCATTCATTCATTCATTCATTCAAACATGTCTCTACAAACCCATACTATAAAATATCACAACTATTCAGAGTTATTTGTTATTTTATTACCTTAAACTGATGATGTGGTTTCGTTATTGCTCACTGGCCAATCAATAACAGCAGTTCCTCTAAGATGGATTAATACCTGCCTTATAGTCACTGTTATAACCATAACGTCCACCCTACAGTGTTGTATTTGTTTTTATATTCTAGTACTGCTTTTTTTTTTTTTTTTTGCTGCTGCTGTTTCCTTGACTGTTTAGATCTTATTACATTCTTTGCACATTACTGCCCTTTCTGCTGCTTATTTTTGTATTACACTACTTATTTTGCACTGCATTTACCTTTATTTTGTACTATACTGTTTTTTTTTTTTGCACTATATTGCCTTTACTTTGTATTATTTCTTCCGCCTGTTTATTTATTTATTTATTTGTTTGTTTGTAACTGGCATTCATGGTGGACAGCAAACAAAGAATTTCATTGTGCAAGAAGACATGTCCTTACTGTGCACTTTGAACTTGAATGTTCACTAACACCTCTAGAGTTATCTGATATTATATTATATTATATTATATTATATTATATTATATTATATTATAACACCGAACTAACGCACCGAATGCAGAGTCGGGCTGTGCTTACACTCTTAGAAATAAAAAAAAAAGAGTTTTTTAAATGGTTCAGTGATTCACTGAGAGTTTATTCATTCACTTAATGCAACGCAATAAGAGGTACTGCAATGCTGCAGTTTTATAAGAAGTAATTGAACACCTTCAACATAGGCATATTTGATGTAAAAAAAAAAAAAAAGACCACCTTGTGCCCTAATAACCATTCTAGGCGCTAATTCAACAAGAAGACAAATAAATAGGATTGTAAGGGTTCATTAAAAATCTTATAGTGTTAACTGATTTGATTTGATGTGTTTATTTCGA
The DNA here is from genome assembly GCA_026122135.1 of Cathorops aguadulce. Classification (NCBI taxonomy): domain Eukaryota; kingdom Metazoa; phylum Chordata; class Actinopteri; order Siluriformes; family Ariidae; genus Cathorops; species Cathorops aguadulce. The sequence continues at coordinate 60,458,641 of JAPEIY010000012.1, read as the reverse complement.
ACATGTAAAAAGAAAAGAACGCACACACAAAAGCAAAAGGACATTCAACCACAGACAGACATAAAAAGCACATAAAAAGGACAGCAAGGAGTGGGAAGAAGTATAAACTTAATACATGGAGTGTGTTGCTTCAGTAACTGGTTCAACAGTGAGAAATGGTTCCTTGTGTGAAACTGGCCAGTCTGGGTTTAATACTGCTGACACTGCGAAATCAGCCTCATTGGTCATTTGTCAAATTGTTTGGATGAGTTTTCTGGGAAAGATTATAAATTGCGCACAAACGTTCACTTGCAATATAATCATAACAGTGTAACTCTCTGACATGAAATCATTATTACAGAGATAAACACATTTCCGTGGAGCAGATACAATCCAGTGTCTGAGATTACCAAGGTCATTTTTCTTATATACAGTATAAACGCGACCATCTTGGGAAACAACATGTAAAGACGTTTGAAAATAATAATAATAATAATAATAATAATAATAATAATAATAATAATAATTTATTTTTATTAAATTATGTGACATTCAACAATTTAAATAATTCCATCCAACTTTGTACACCTGCCGAACCCAGAACCTATGGAGACTCAAAATATTTTACTTCACATTTCTGTGACCTATTAATCTTTTCATTCACATATAATATAATTCTCATGTAATGTCACCTTTTCTCTCTTTGGCGTCAAGCGTATCGTCTGACTTTGCGTCTTTGGCTAGATCCATTTCTAAGAAACTCTTCCCATAAAAGGCAGGGCTGAAGTCCAGGGATGCGCTCCTGTCACCTTTGGCGTCCTGCTCGTCTCGGGGAGCGAAGAGCGCGCCTCCGGTCACCGCGTCCACGAACGGCTCCGGTTTGAACATCATGCAGGACGAAGTGGGGAGAGACATTTCCAACGACACCATATCTTCGTGGTTGTGTTCTAGGTTTAAAATGTCCCGGACTGAGAAGGGAGTGGAAGACATTTGAGTCGAAAACATCGCCATGTGGCACTCAGTCCTGTTCAGTGACGCGCGGGTTCCCCTGCTGTCATTTATCAGGATGACGCGCTGCGTCTTTAGTGCGTTAAGACCCAGCGATATTTCTCCAGGTTTAAACTTCACCACAGTGCGAATCGCTCAAATCGACCCCTGAGACATCTCTTTCCCGGGTTCTGTAGGTCAGAGGAGTGAAGGCTGTGTGTAAGTAAGGAGGGGCGAGCGCGTAATAAGGTTCGCGGGATCTGATTGGCTAACGTAGATTTCGTGACGCAGTAATTTACAAATGAACCCTCAAGTCCACGCGCGAACAGACCAGTGGTGGGTTTCCCAAAGCTTCTTGACGATAAGAGCATCTTAACTAGGAGAGAGAGAGTGTTCACTGTGCTGCTCGCTCTACCATTTAACGATGATCTTTGCGCTGATGCTTTGGCAAACTCAGGCCAGTTGATTTACTGCTATATGTGACTGATATTATCAGTGGTTTCTTTCTTTCTTTCTTTCTTTCTGACCCAAAGCTTTAATTTTAATCTGGGATAAATGTTTTATTTTTATACATATCCATCCATCCATCCATCCATCCATCCATCCATTATCTCTAGCCACCTTATCCTGTTCTACAGGGTCGCAGGCAAGCTGGAGCCTATCCCAGCTGACTATGGGCGAGAGGTGGTGTACACCCTGGACAAGTCACCAGATCATCACAGGGCTGACACATAGACACAAACAACCATTTTTAGACATCTCTTTTATTTTATATCAATGTATAGTATAGTATAGTATAGTATAGTATAGTATAGTATAGTATAGTATAGTATAGTATAGTGCTCGGAAAAGTTCAAGCATTCATTAATAGATGTCTGAGAAGGATTCTTAGGATATGGTGGCCAGAAAAGATCAGCAATGAGGACCTATGGAGGATGACCAACCAGGAACCAGTGGGGAGGCTAATTAGCAGAAGGAAGTGGATGCAGATTGGGCACACGCTTGGGAAGCAGAAAGACCACATTACCAGACGGGCAGTAACATGGAACCCGTCTGGTAAGCACTGGCATGGTAGACCCAGGAACACATGGAGGAGGAGTGTAGAGACAGAGATGAGAAATGAAAGTCTAAGTTGGGCGAAATTGGAGAAAGTTGCCGGAAATCAAAAAGATGGAGGCTTGTGGTCGATGGTCTATGCTCCGCCAGTGAGTAACAAGGCGATAAGTAAGTAAGTATAGTACAGTACAGCACAGTACAGTACAGCACAGTACAGCACAGTACAACATAGTATAGTATAGTATAGTATAGTATAGTATAGTATAGTATAGTTTATATCTCTCATCAAAATATTCCCATGCAGGGACTGACCAAGGATGGCTCACATGACATAATATAGTTCCACCTTTGATTAAGCAATGTATCTCATGACGTAAAAAAAAAAAAAGGTATGGTGTGAGTCAGTCATGGAATATCCTGGATATACCATGAATTGACATCACAATTTCAAGCTATATGTCCGACTGGGGCCTTTTTTGTTTGATTGTTTTTTTGTTTTGTTTTACAATAAAGACAGATAAAAATAGTAGTCATTAATACAGTTGACACAAAACCATTAACATTTCTGCCAGGGGGATTTTCATCTTATCACATTAAAATAACCACACAGTTTGCTCTGACATGAACAAAAAACATGGCTGCCTTCAGTGAGTTTATGCCAATATTCAATCTCATAGAGGAAAATTAAATGTTAACACTTTTAGTTTGGAATTTTTTGATGAGGGATATAAATCAAAGGTGGCACAGTGGTGTAGTGGTTAGCATTGTGGTCTCACAAGAAGAAGGTTCTGGGTTCTCCCCATGGCTGCGTGGGTTTCCTCCGGGTGCTCTGGTTTCCCCCACAATCCAAAGACATGCAGGTTAGGTTAATTGGTGGCTCTAAATTGACCGTAGGCATGAATGTGAATGGTTTTTTGTCTCTGTGTCAGCCTTGTGATAACCTTATAACCTTTTATAGTTTTGATGTCTTCAGTATTGTTTGACAATGTAGAAAATAGTCACAACAGAGAAAAACCTATGAATAAGTCTAAAGTCCCTCCAATGCCATGCTCTGGTCTTCCCATGCAGTCTCCTGTCCCAGTACTAACCAGGCCCTTAAGGCGCATTGGGTGGCACCGATCTCCATTTCCATAGCCCTTGGCCTCTCGCCTATACAGCTAGGGTTACAGTGGGGGAGCTAGTCCTCTGGTAACCGCAGGAGTTTGATTCCCCACTCGCATCTGCATTGTAGTATGCCTTGCCAGAAGGTACCAGTTTTATGATGGTCCTTGGTATGACCCAACCACAAGTAGAACTCACAATCTCCCAATCAGAAGGCAGACATGCTAACCACTAGGCCAGCTCGTGGTCTATGAATGAGTAGAGGTGTACAAACTTTTGACTGGTATACAGATAGACAGACAGACAAGGGCCAAATTGTGATGTCTAGACAACTGGATCAGGGCATCTCCAAAAAGATGGGTCTTGTAGGGTTTTCCCACTATGCAGTGGTTAGTGCCTAAAAAAGTGTTCCAAGGAAGGACATGCAGTGAACCGGCGACAGAATCATAGCCACCAAAGGTTCAATGATGTGCATGTGGAATGAAGGCTAGCCATTCTGGTCCAATCCCACTGAAGAGCCACTGAAGTAAAATTGCTGAAACAATTAATGCTGGCTATGATAGAAAGGTGTCAGAACACACAGTGCATCACAGTGAGCATCAGAACTGGACCATGGCGCAATGGAAGAAGGTGGCCTGGTCTGATGAATGACATTTACATCATATGATGCATGTGTGTCGTTTACCTGGGGAAGAGATGGTACAAGGATGGACTATGGGAAGAAGGCAAGCCAGCAGTGGTATATGTGTGTAGTCTATTTAAAAAAAAGTTTGATATTTTAGATTCTTCAAAGTACTGTATGTACCGTTTATCTTGATGACACTTTGCACACTATTGGCATTATCTTAACCAGCTGCATGAGGTAATCACCTGGAATGCTTTTCAATTAACAGGTGTGCTTCGTCAAAAGTTAATTAGTGGTATTTCTTGCTTTCTTAATGTGTTTGAGACCATCAGCTATGCTGTGTCAAGGTAGTGTTGGTATACAGTAAATATCCCTATCTGACAACTGTCATAATCCATATTATGTCAGTGTGATGCTCCGGGCAATGTCCTGCTGGCAAACCTTGGGTCCTGGCATTCATCTGGATGTTACTTTGACACATAACACCTACCGAAACATTGTCTAAGACCAAGTATACCCTTTCATGGCAATGGTATTCTTTAATGGCAGTGGCAGGAGGATAATGTGCCCTGCTGCACCGCAAAAAATTGTTCAGGAATGGTTTGAGGAACATGACAAAGAGTTCAAGATGTTGACTTGGCCTCCAAATTTCTCTTTTCTCAATCCAATCAAGCATCTGTGGGGTATGCTAGACAAACAAGTAAGATTCAGAGAGGCCCCATCTAGCAATGGGAAGGGTCCGCTATGATTTGTGTGGAGTAGTCAACAGGTGGCGCGTGCGTCACTGGGTCATTCAACAATGTCAGCAACGGTGGACGCCGCACAGCCCAAACCAACAAAAGCAAAGTGTTTATTCAGGGTTTATTGTGGTTTGTTTTAAGTTTAATAACATCTTGTAAATTTTAAAGATATGGCGCTATCAAGTAAATGTTTTTCGTGATGAAAATAGTCTGTTAAATTGTAAATTTGTCAATTTGATCATTCTTGTCACTGTAAGTGTCACCCCGGGACTCCTTGACATTAGTTGATTAGAGTGATATTTGCAGGAAATGGACATGTCCAATTTCATTTCTGTTCGCATTGGTGTTTTAACATATACTTACTGAAGAGGCTCATAATTTACATTCCCAATTCAAAACATTGAAAGTTTTCAAGGAATACGAGGGATATTATTATTGGGTAGGTTTTTGGAATTGGGCTATGAACCAGAGTGAGGATGTTATGCTGGTATTTAGACATCAATTTCTCAAATATTTGGGGATTAACAATTTGAAATGTTTGAAAACTCATGAGGACTTGTGCATTACCGAATTAAAAAAAAAATGTTGATGTGGCAGACAATTTTACAATTGCTAAGAATTATTACCAGTTGCTCGGACGTTAAGAGATTAATATTAAAAACACACAAACATTAAATCACACCTAATAAAACATAAATAAATTATTGCTACCACTTGGGCTTCAAATCATTCAGGCCGAGCCGCAAATAACTATAACGCCCACAAAAACCATATTATTATATTAATGAGTTCAACAGCCAATTTAGCCATGTGTGCTAATTTCTGTTACCAGAATTCTTATCCCCAAATATATGAACTATACACCAATATAGAGTAGAATCAGCACTCATCAAAATTTAAATGTATGCATTCTTTTGAGGAAATATTTGATTGATTATTCAAGTATGTGATTAATATTAAAAAAAATTATGATTTCACAATAACTGACCCATCAATAAGCATGATAAGCACAAATACATCTTACAGGCCACGTGAAGTAGACACGGTTACCCAGACCACAACAGAGTTGGGAATATCTGCCCGAACCCGACGGGCCCCGACAGGACCTGCCGGGTTCGGGGCGGGTCGGGGTCA
>JAPEIY010000012.1:55196254-55212099 GCA_026122135.1 Cathorops aguadulce | reverse complement strand
TATTACGGCTGCTACAACAAAACCTTCTGCTTTTATATTACTGCAAGAAGCAACAAAACTTCTCGTGTTATGAGCTTTTTTTGTAAACAGAGCATGACCTTCATACACATGCTCCATGGCTTCTTTTCCGGTTTTACTGTATTGGTGTGGCAGTGTCACAGCGCCACATACAGGCCTGGCATGTGTACTACAGCATTTTGGATTGTTTCCAGTGAATCGAAACGATGTCGTGTTTACAGAATTTTTTTTCAAAACGACAGCGTGTTGTGTGAGGCCCCGTACTCATGTGGACGGGGCCCTAGTATGTTTTTTCCCCTTCCTAACCCACTAGATGCACCAAGGATCCAACTAATTGCTGGCAATTTGGAGGTGGATCGGTCTTATCTGCTATATTATACTGTCACTTACGGTGCAGATTCCTTGGATGTTTGTGGTATGTTTTGATTTTGCTTATTAATACACTGTATAGGTAGGATTCTGAATTAAAAGAGAATGTAATATTTGTCCACATATCTGTTTAGAACTATATGGAGCCTCCTGGGATATGTATGGACCACTGATGGCCTGGAAATGGTTCCAATCTTGTAGCCCATGGTCAATGCATGTTGGTCTTTACCAGCCTTTATTGGCATCTTCATGAACTAATGTAGATAACCTAAGCTATCTCTTGACAAATCTGATTCCAAATTATTTTATTCTTAAACCACCATAGATATGCTTATGGCTTGTAGTTCCCAAATGATAATCAGTAATATGTCCCTCTGAAGGTTTACTGCTCATTCCATCAAAGACTTATCTGAAATCACAAAGAACCCTGGCCTATGGTCATCCATGCTATTCTGCCAGCAGTATAGACACTTCAGAGGCCACCTTCACATTATAACTAATTCTTAGTTCAGGGACTGTCCACGCAGCATCACTGTCTACAGGGAGTAGCATGAAACAAACAGTAATTTAAGTGTGTTTACCAACACCCAATTCTGGTGCAATACAAAAAAATACTATGGCCAGTGAATATGTGATGTATATTGGATTCCTTGAAATTTACTGGAAGCTAACAATTTCAGAAGAAGCAATACAACAGATTAACAATTAACTTTACAGTTTATTACTGTATCATGCCAAGAATTAGCAAATGCAATGCAAATCAGAGAAATACAATAAACAGGTCAAATCAAACTAAGGGCCCATCCACACGAGTATGAGGCCTCACCCAATATGCTGTCATTTTGAAAAAAATCTCCGTAAACATGGCGTCATTTCGATTCACTGGAAACGACCAAAAATGGTGTAGTACATACTGTATGCCAGGCATGTATGTGGCACTGTGACACCGCCACACCAATACACTAAAACCGGAATAGAAGCCATGGAGCATGCGTATAAAGGTCACGTGCTGTTTACAATCAAGCTCATAACACGAGAAGTTTTGTTGCTCCTCGCAGTAATATAAAAGCAGAAGGTTTTGTTGTAGCAGCCATAATAGACTGAGATGTTTCTGCAGTACAAGCACAAGCCTGTAGTCCGCCATTGTTGTTGTTATGACACATCTAGTGGTGGCTGGGGTTAAAGTTTAAAGAGGTGGGGCTTAGATCTCATCGTTTCTGAAAAAATCTGCATTTGCCATCCAGACGACTCCAGGCTATCCACCGTTTTAGGATTTTCCCACTCTGGGACCCATTTTCAAAAAATGCCAGTTTCACACCTCGAAAAAGCCAGCTCTGTCTGGACATGAGGCCGAAACGATAAAGTATTTATGTGGATTTGACAAAAACGTACTCGTGTGGATGGGCCCTCAGATACTATTAACAACGATAAGAAACAGAAAGTAAGTCCAAGTTCTAATATGGCATACCTGTTAAAAGATACAACTACACACAGAGAAATCATATGGGAGTTCTGTATACAGAAACACTCAAAGTATACTTTTTGTCACATGCCTTAAATACCCAGCCAGAACAAAGAGATTTTTCAGTTAAATGGCAAATGGAAATTTGCATGGAGAAACTGTTTATACATCTGAGGACCTTTTGAGTTGTATGGACATTTCCAGGTCACATTGGCAGGAGGTGGGATCCTGGATTATGATCCCAAGTAGGTGTGCCACTGGAGTGGAGACCAACATTTTTCCATAGTGCTGGAAACATAAAAATCTCTCATTCTACAACTGAGAACCTTGTAATTCTCACACTGAAACCATAAAAATTATACCAAACACCAATGTACTGGCATGTTCCATTGACCAAATACATTACAATCTTAAGATGTGAATTAGATGAATGTGCAGAGAGGCTCACAATTTCAAGAAACTTTTCTACTGTTAATCGATACATAGTGTAAATATTAAATGTTGTACACTGCCCTACCAAAAAAAAAAAAAAAAAGTCACACGCTCTAACATTTGTTTGGACGCCTTTAGCTTTGATTACAGCATGCATTCACCATTGCATTATTTAGATAAACTTATGCAATATCACAACATTTATTTCAGTCCATAGTTGTATTAATTTTTCACCCATATATTGTATTGAGGATGGGTGAGTTGAACCACTGTGTAAAGTCTTCTCCAGCACATCCCAAAGATTCTCAATGGGGTTAAGTTCAGGGCTCTGTGGTGGCCAATTCATGTGTGAAAATGATTCCTCATGCTTCCTGAACCACTCTTTCACAATTCTGAGCCCTAATTTTATGCCTGTGCCATCAGGGAAGAAAAAAAATACACTGATGTGATAACCTGGTCATTCAGTCCATTCAGGTCATCAGCTGACTTCATTTTATTGCCCCATCATGTTGCTGTGCCTCGATCTGACCAACTGAAGCAACCCCAGATCATAACACTGCCTCCAGAGGCTTGTACAGTGGCCATTATGCATGATGGATGCATCACTTCATGAGTTTCCCTTCTTACCCTGACACACCCATCACTCAGGATTAGGGTAAAAATCTGGACTTCTCAGACCACATGATCTTTTTCCATTGCTGCAGAGTCCAATCTTTATGCTCCTTAGTAAATTGAAGCTTTTTCTGACAAGTGGCTTTCTAATGACCACACAGCCATTTAATCCCCAATTCTATGAGTTCTCGTCACACACTGAGTGTAGAAATGCTCTTATTTTCACTAGTAAACATCGGCATAAGTTCTACTGTTGACTTTGTGATTTGAGTTCACCAAGTATCTAAGTGATCTCTGCTCATAGTCAGTCAAGATTTTTTTTTCCTGACCATGTTTCTACCACGAAGTTGATGGTTCACCACTAGCCTTCCAGGTTTTAATAATGCACTGGCCAGTTCTTAACCCAATTCCAATTATTTCAGTAATCTCCTAAGTTTTCTTTGCCTGATGCAGGCCAATAATTTGACCCTTCTTGAAATGCAGTAACATCTTTTACATGAGCACAGGATACATCATCTGACATGGTAGTTTAGGAAATAAGAAGCTACTCACTGCATCAGTTAGGGTTAAAAAAAATAGTTGCCAGCTAAAACACATTAATCAATGCAGTAATTATCTAATTAAAGGCTCTTATGTATTTACTGATTTAAATCCAAATGGTGACATTTTTTCTTTTTTTTTTGGCCAGGCAGTGTATTTTATTTAAGATTTGTACTGCAATTCTAAGAAAACTGAATCATTAAAAGTTTGGAGATTGTATTTCTACAGGTTTTTAAACATCATTTTGTCTTCAAAATGTTATTTTAAAAGCTTAAGCTTGTTTTAACACTTTATTGAAAGTATTTGATTTAAAATAATTTATTTTTAAAAATCTGTAAAATAAGTCTTTCTCTGCTGAACTTTATCACTTTATTGAAGGTATTTGTAATAATTTAGGAAAATATGTAATATGAAGGTCATTATCTGCTGAACTTCTGGTGTTATAGCTTTATTGAAGGTGCTGTAATTTGGGTCCTGGGTACGATGTTAAACTGCATCCAGGTAGTGGGGGAAAGGTCATGGGCAGAGCCAGTAAGTCCCAACTGGCCTCCATGAAATGCCTGCAGAAGACCACTGAAACCCTCACCATGACTGGCGGGTTGCCAGCACCAAAAAGACGGCTGGGTCCCCTCTCCGGCAGCAGGGAGAGATGTGTTTATCTGGGCAATCTCCAGGTTATGAAGATACCGGCCAGCAAATGGGGTGCCTAGCAGATGACCTCAGTTTTCCAAGGCAACGGCAGAGACCACAAACCCAAGTGAGCTGGGTACCATGGGGCAGCTGAGGAAGCCTCCAGCCATACAACCCTGTGCCATCCACTGGATCCAGGCTCTCTCAGCCCAGAGAGACTGGCTCATTCTTTTGCATGAGGCCTGCTGGTCTTTAAACACTTTGTGCAAGTCCTACTGTGCAAAGCCCAATGGCAATGGGAGTTTCGACTACAGTGGCAGGCCTGAGAAGCCGGAAGCTACCAGCTGGACTCCTGCACGTTGGCAGCTCATGATGTGATGGCTGCGCTGAGGCTGAACTGGCCAAGTGGAAGCCCTGTGAGGTCCTGTGCGAGTGACCGGGCAGCCTATTTTAGGGATAGCACTGCCTGCCTCTATGGAGGGTGCCCCCAACAAAAGGGTGGGGTAAACAAAGCCTGCTTGGCACTGTCTTGGTCATCAAACCATGGCTGATGGGGTCTCCAATCCAGTGGTCAACACACAGCAACTGCCTTGATAAAACAAAACCATCAACATGTCACATCTGCAGCATTGACCCTGAGCTTCTGGAACGTACTGATGATGCTGGATCATGTCGACTCGGGCAGGCCTGAATGACAGTTGGCAATCATTGACTGAGAACTGCACCAATACCATGTTGACGTGGCTGCACTGTCTGAAACATGACTGAAAGGTCATGGACAGCTTACAGAGCAGCACTACACGTTTTTCTTGTCAGGTGGAGACCTGCATCAAGCCAGAGTTGGGTTTGCTATACACAAGGACATGTTAATGAGACTAGCAGCAGTTCCATCTGCACTATCTAACTGTCTCTCCAGCATTCGCATCAGACTGGCTGAAAAACGATTCCTGACTTTGGTGGCTGTATATGCCCCAACTATGACTTATGACGATACCACAAGGGCAAACTTATATGTGGACCTCAGGTGTGTACTCAGTGATGTGCCAAAAGCAGACAAGCTTATCATCTTTTGCGACTTTAATGTGCGTGTGGGGAGCGATCATCCCGGCTGGAGTTATGTGCTGGGGATGCAAGCAAGAGGCCAGACTAACTCAAACGGCAGCCTGTTGCTGGAACTTTGCACAGAAATGGATCTGGCAATCACTAACACCTTTGCTATGCCTGACAAATGGTACTATTCCTGGGTGCACCCACGCTCATGCACCTGGCAGCTGCTGGACTACATCCTTGTGTGGAGAGTTGACCTTAGGGACATGAAATCCACAAGGGTGATGTGAGGTGCATTTTGTGGAACAGACCACCTTATGGTGAGGGTGGTATGTAACCCGTGTATAGCCCTGGTTCACTGAAAACATGTGAAACAACCATTGTGCAAACTGCATGTGAGCCTGCTACCACTAAAGGTAGCTGAACTAGAAAACAAGGTGTCTGACTGTATCAACCAGCTACAGGATCACAACACAGAGGACATGAGTGTGAATGAGCGATGGGGTCAAATCAGCAGTGTGGTGTATGCTGCCGCAAAAGAGGTCCTTGGGCACCCAAAATGGCAGCACACTGATTGGTTCGATCAGAATGAAGTGGGTATAAAGAAACTGATAGCCGAAGTGATGGCTTGCCGCCAGCAGTCTCTGTCTGGAGTGCACACAAGGTGGACAACAGAGCGACTGCGAGATGCTCATTTGAAGCTCCAACATACTACCCGCTGAATGAAGAACGAGTGCTGGGACCACAAGGTGGAGGAATTGCAGGGGTATGTGGAAGCCCACATGACCCGAGCTTTCTACGACAGGCTGAAGGCAGTCCACGGGCCTCGATGCTCAGGCTTAAACCCAGTACTCCGCGCAGACGGCGCAACTCTCCACACAATGGTGGACGAAATCCTGAGGAGATGGAAGGAGCACGTCCAGCTGCTCCTGAACAGACCTTTGACCATTGACAGCACAGCCATTGAGAGACTGGAGCAGCACTCCATGCGGCAACATCTGGATGGACCATCCATGTTCGATGAGCTGCAGCAAGTGCTGAAGGCCCTCAAGGCCAGAAAGGCACCAGGCATCGATGGGATACCGGCTGAGGTGCTAAAACACAGCGGCACTGTGCTGCACAATGAGCTGTTGTGGATGTACCAAAGATGCTGGGAGGATGGCGCTGTGCCCCAGGACTTCAAGGATGCTATGATAGTGACCATCTACAAATGCAAGGGTGACGGGCAGGACTGTGGCAACTCCTGGGGTATCACACATCTCAGTATTGCTGGCAAAGTGCTGGCCAAGGTCACTTTATCAGGACTGCAAGTAATCTCAGAGAGAATACGACCAGAGAGTGAGTGTGGTTTCTGACCTGGCTGCAGGACTACAGACATGAATTTTGCTTTGAGACAACTTCAAGAAAAGGCTGTTGAACAAAGGATGGTGCTGTACATCATCTTCACAGACTTCACAAAGGTCTTTGATTCAGTGGGAAGGGACACCCTATGGTGCATGCTGGAGAAGTTTGGATGTCCATCAAGGCTGCTGGCTGTTATCAAGGCCTTCCACATGGACATACGAGCCACGGTAACTGTCGATGGCAAGGCCTCCAATTTCTTCCAAGTCCTTCATGGTGTCAAACAGGGATGCATATTGGCTCCCACACTGTTAGCACTGTTTCTAGCCACTGTCATTGAATAAATGTCAGACAACATGCTGGACAGAATATACATCCAAACTCGATCAGATGGTGGACTCTTCAACCTTGCATGACTAAAATCCCAATATCATGTACTGATGAAGTGTATCTGCGAGCTCCTTTATGCCGATGACTCTGCTGGCACACACACTGGACGGTATCCAGCGGCTGTTAGAGAAGTTTGCCAAAGTGGCCAATACTTATGGTATGACCATAAACATCAAGAAAACCGAGGTACTCTACCAGCTGGCACCTGGACAGCTGTGTGCCCCACCACGGTTCCTGCTGGACGGAATGCCACTTGTCGAAGCTGAAACTTTCACGTACCTGGGATCCACAATGGCAAATGATAATTCCATGGATAGTGAGATCGACACATGGGTGCGGGCTGCCTCAGCTGCATTTGGACGCCTAAAGGACCAGCTGTGGAATGCAAAATTGATACGACTGAACACGAAGCTAAACGTCTACAGGGCTGTAGTGCTGAGCACACTTCTATATGGACTAGAGGTGTCAGCCCTGTATGCCTGACATGTCCGACAACTGTCTGTCCTGGTTCAACGCCATCTCCATGGGCTGATGAGTATTGAAGTCCTGAGGTGGGCGAATATGCCAGCTATGGAAGCCATGATTACCCGCTCATAACTCAGATGGACCAGACATGTCATCAATATGTCTGAAGAATGACTGCTGTGGGACCTGCTGTTTTCTGAACTGATGGAGGGGACAAGGCCCCATGATCGACTGCAACTGCGTTTCAAGGACACTGTAAAACATCATCTGGGCCTGGTGGGTATCAGCTATCAGCAGCTGGAGAAGCTGGTGAATGACTGAGCCAGATGGCACACAGTAGTGAGGGAGGTCACCAAAGTAGTACACAGAAACTGGGAAAACTGAGAAAACAAATGAAGACGCCAACAACATGCAGCCGACACAGACTCCTGAAAATGAATATTGAACTGTTATTGAACATTGAACTGCTCTTTGAACTTTCAAACTGTTTCTGAATATTTTCTGTTTTTTTTTTTAACTTGAAACTGTATTTTTTTGTGCACAGTACCATGTCATAGTCTGTACTAGACTGACTGACAGTGAGTGAGTGAAAAGGTGCTGGGTCATAATAATGTCAGAAAAATCTGTAAAGTATGTGTTTCTCTGATGAAATTAGTGTCATCACTTTATCAATGCTGTTTGATCGTAATGTGAAAAAAAAATCAATAAAATACCTACTTTTTCCTGCTTAACTTTTCATGGTGTCCCTTCATTGAAGGTGTTTGAATATAGTTAAGGAAAAAATCTTTAAAATACATTTTTTTTCCACTTCAAAAGCTTTGGTGAAAAGTGCCCTAAATATATTGTTTTTATACACTCTTTGAATGTGGATGTTTTATTTTTATGGTATTTGTTTGGCAGCTATTGACCTTTTTTAATTTTAATCTTTTTACGTGTAGTCCAACACACTGTCCTGGTTGAGGACCTGACTGGCCTGTAGGAAGAAGCTTCTCATTGTCTCTGTTTTGGCCTTCATGGAGCAGAATCACTTCTCTGCTTCTCTGACCAAACAGAACAATGAGTCCAACAGAGAAGAGTCCCAATAAAAATTAGTATATGTAATAAGTAAATTAGTATCAGTAATAACAAGTTGTACCAGTAAATAAAGCTAGCTAAATGAATTAGCTGCATTTATATTTGCTTATTCAACAAACATACTGTAACTTTACAGTAAAAGTGCACGTTACACCATCTATAGTCTGTCTTTACAGTGTTAATACATTAAAATACTGTAATTGGGTCCATGTAAGTTTATAAATCTAATCACACAATCATTTATTAGGTTACTGATAATTAGAGATGAACAAAATATAATCAAATTCAAATTTTATTGGTCACACAAACATAACTGCAGATGATGAGTTCAACAGAGAGAAGACTCCAATTTGGCAGCATGATATTTGTCCAATATTCACTATAGATTGCAGTTAACTACCTGGTCATTTATAGGTCCTTCAGCAATACCTAAAATGACAGAATTCCTGCAAGTTTGATTTAGAGTTTGGATTAAAATTTAAGAGAAAATTATCTTTCATCAAGGGCAGCATGGTGGTGTAATAGTTAGCACTGTCGCCTCACAGCAAGAAGGTTCTGGATTCAAGCCCAGCAGCCAAAGGAGGACTTTCTGTGTGGAGTTTGCACGTTCTCCCCATGTATGTGTGGGTTTCCTCTGGGTACTCCAGTTTCCTCTACAGTCCAAAGACATGCAGGTTAGGTTAATTGGTGGCTCTAAATTGACCATCGGTGTGAATGTGAGTGTGAATGCTTGTTTGTCTCTATGTGTCAGCCCTGCGATGATCTCATGACTTGTCCAGGATGTACCCCACCTCTCGCCCATAGTCAGCTGGGATATGCTGCAACCCTGCCCAAGATAAGCGGTTATGGATAATAGATGAATGGATGGGTTTTTCATCAATATTTAGAATAGTTTCCCTTTAAGAAATACAGTCACCACTTCAGGGTTCTCCCAAAACCATAATTCTAATATATGTCCAGACAAGAAAGGTGAACCTTGGCAGAAGCAGCACGAAATGCTGATGTGCATTTGATAATGTTCTAGCGTATGCTCAAGCAATGTTTGTTTTAAATATTAAGGTAGAATGTACTAGAAAGCTAAACTAATGTGATATTTCAAACAGAGTTTGAGAGGTCCCTCCCATTGTCTATCCAAAAGACGCCCTTGGGAAGCAAATTGAAAAAGTTTTATATTTACATCATTTTTTTTTATTGTGTGCGCTCTCAGCCTGAGTAGATGCAAAAAAAGGAGCTCTTTGATTTTTGATTTTTTTCTTACTGCTGAGGAGTTCGAGGTGCTGCAAAATTACAGTCAGCTGATGCTAACATTACCATGTGTCGACAAGTGTGAGTTTTGCAAGTGTTTATTGGGAAACAACCTAGCTGCTGATGATTTTCTAGTTTATTTTGGTTGCCTTACTAAAGTCAATCTGAGCTGAAATCCGCTGGTTGTAGCATTCATCAAGGCAGTACAAAAATGAGAGCATACATTAACAGTAAACAACAATTGAAGTTTGCATGAGCGACTCTAACAAATCTTGGGCATGCTTTATGGGTGGCATCATTCTGTGTGTGAGTCAGTGTCCTGGAATTCAGTTGAACGATGGTGGCCATGAAACATGTTTGCATTTTATTATTTGTGCTGGTGTCTGTACAACTTTTACAGAGCCCAAGACTAGATCCTCCTAAGCTTCTCTTTTCTGCAGAAGAACTAAGCAAAGTGCAAGTTCCATCTAGCAGCAATCACTTGAGACCTTCCCAAAATAGGGATCATGTTCCCTCGGTTGTTCTTCCTCATGCTGGTCTGGTTCTTACTGTACTCAATGGTGTTGTTGACGCGCCTCATGATCCAGTTATCTAGTGATGTGGAATTGAACCCTGGGCCAGTCGCTTCTGATGACATCTCCCTTGCTGATAATGGTCTGCGAGTCTGCCACTGAAACGTGAGAAGCCTCAACACTGAGAAGTTTGAAGAAATACACACCTTTCTTACCACCAATAATTCACAACTGGATGTGCTTGTAATCACGGAGAGTTGGCTTGATGAAGGACATGAAAACTCTGAAACTGACATCCCAGGATATAAGATCAAATGTAAGGACAGGGTTGGTAAAAGTGGTGGTGGAGTGTTGATGTACATCTCTATTGAAGTGACCTACAGTAGGCAGACAATTTATGAGTCAGATGAGATAGAACTTCTCTGCGTTAAGGTCACCCCCTTCAAGTCCAACTGTCCATTATTCTTTGTGGGAGCATACTGTCTGGATTCCAATGCTGAGTATGACTGGAACACGGAAGCCGCCCTGGAACGCTTGTACACTACTGATAAAGAAATCATTCTTCTTGGTGACATCAACATCAATATTCTGAATAAAGATCAAGCCAAGCATTGCCTTATTAAGTATATGTCTGGACTCGGCTTGGTCCAACTAATAAAGGAAATGACTCGACCAGCAAGTAAATCATGTCTCGACCATGTCTACACCAACCGCCAACAGCACATAATCAAGACCAAGGTATTGAACAACGGCATGTTGGATCATCTTCCTGTCTGTATCATGCAGAAGTACCAGAAAAAATGGACTCAACAGCAAATGTACAGCTTTAGCTACAGAAAGTGGAAGAACCTCAATGAATACACTTTTCTAGACGACCTTTTAAATGCCCCCTGGACAGTACTCAAAATGTATGATGATCTGGAGGATGCTGTTCAGTACTTCAATCACACCTTCCTGGATGTCGCCGATGCCCACGTTCCTCTCTTGTAAAAGAAAGTAAAGAAACAAAAACAGCCAATGTGGATGACTTCGACTATCTATGAGCATCTGGCTAAGCGAGATTGACTGCTCAAGAGAGCATGCAAAGCAGACACTGAAGAAGTGTGGATGACTTAAAGAGAACAGAGAAACATTACTTTCAGAGCTATCCAGGATATAAAAAAGTAGTTTTTTTTTTAGCTGTATTAGAGAGAAGCCAGAACATGAAAGAGTTCTGGAAAATCCTTAATAACGCCATGGGATCAAGTGAGAAACCATCTGTGACATCTGTCAGGTGGGAAGTGGCTGTCATTTATGATCCTGTAGAGATCGCTAACACCTTTAACAGGTTCTTTGTGTCAGTTGCTTCTAAATATAGGTCATCAAGTAATGGAAAGTGGATCTAGAAGCACTGAAAGAATTTGTGCAAGCAAAATTGCCTTCTTCGTCTACATTTGAAATTCCCCAGATAACGGAATCTTTTGTCATGAAATACCTGCCCAGTATAAAACCAAATAAAGCCACTGGGTTAGATGGATTATCTCCGCATTTCCTGAGAATTGCTGTTCCTGCAGTAGCAAAACCACTTGCCCAAATTATCAACCTATCCATCTATGGATTCTTGGCTACATCAGTGCATTGGGTTAAGTCTTACTTAGAGGGGTGATGACAGAAAGTCTGTGTCCAAGGCAAGCTATCAAGTTCTTTGCCATTAACATTGGGCATACCCCAGGGGTCGATACTAGGACCACTTCTGTTCATAGTTTTCATCAACGATCTTCTGCTACATGTGATGACGACCAGTATGTACATATATGCTGATGATACCACACAGTTCACAGCAGGTCGCAGTCTTGACGAAATCAAATCATCCCTGGAAGGAGATCTTGCTCTCATCAAGAAGTAGGCAGATAACAACAAAATGGTGTTAAACACAGATAAGTCCAACAGTATGCTAGTTTGCAGTGGCCCAAAACACTGAAAACTGGATAGTAACAAGTTTCAATTGTAGGTAGTCCAATTGAAACTGTCAAAAGCACTAAGCTACTTGGCCTTCACCTCAATGATGTATTATCATGGTCCATACATGTTGAAAAGACAAGCACTAAAGTTACAAATCAACTGGGCTTGCTAATGAGGACTAGAAAGTTTTTGACAAGGCAAGTGCGACTAGCATACTTCAATGCAGTTATACAACCGGTAATGGACTATGGGGCAGTTATTTGGGGAGATTCATCAGCAGCAAATGGAAACATCATGTTACTCTTGCAGAAATGTGCAGCTTATAATGGATGCCAATTGGGATGCGCACTCGAAAGAGCTATTTAAAAAACTGAACATTATTCCTTTTCAGGAGAGAGTAAAATGAGCGAAAGCAAAGATGGTGTTTAAAGCTTTAAATGGGCAATGTCTCTCTTACATAAGAGATAAATTTAAGCTCTTTTACCAAATTCATACAAAGGAAACCCGAAATTCAGCACTCAATTTGATTCTTCCAAAGTTTAAACAAGGATTTGGTCAGCGAACTTTTGCATTTAGCTCTGCTAAAACCTGGAACAGTCTTCCCCCATGATCTTAAATTATGCAAATTGTTTGATGCATTTTGCAGAAGAATAACTAGTTTTAGTATTTCAGAAAATTATTACTTTATAACTCTACTTATATTTATACTTTAGTTAGGTTTTTTTTTTTACTTTCTTTTAGTTTGTTTGGTTTATTTAGATTTTGATGAGGGCCACATGTAGATTATCTTTAGATATTAAGTGTTACCCTCAATAAATAAATAATTAAAAAAAAAAGCCTTCTGGACGGAAGAGCTTCCAGAAGTAACATGCAAAATTATTCCCCATTTGTCCTGATTGGCTGGATGTTCTTGTCCCAAATCATTGATTTTTTTTTCTCTTATGTTTATAGAGCCTAGGGTGTCACAGAGACCAGGGAGTGCCCCTTGGAGCAGCTATTTTATTGGGGCTGCTGGAATGTGAGAAATTAACCAAATATTACAAAAAAAAAAATTCAGGCTGAAAAAACACTCATGCCACAGTCAATCATGAAAATACTGAAAGGACTGCAAAACAGTTGCTGAAGAAACGTGATTACAGAAAGTTTAAATGCCTGAGAAATACATGGGGGAAAAATGGAGGTCTATACTGGACTCCATGTTTGAGCTTGTGTCCCACCTATCTAATAAGTTTGTATAAGCCACCTTTGTAAATTATATGTAATGTTAATGTGAGACAACTGCAGCTTCTCAGCTCGGAGACAGAGCTAAAGGAGCCTGTCTGGACTGATTTGAAGTATTTGTATGTCGCTGTCCACTGTTGTGGTTCTGAACTCATATTGACTCTATCAACATAACAACCAAACGAATTACATTCCACACTTATAGACTAACTGAAAATCGCCTTATATTAGTACAATTACAAAAACATTCCTCAGTTATGTGATTTTGTCATGGTCTACTATTTACATTTTTTTTACTTGAGAATAATGGATTTAAAATACTACTTTTGACTATCGGACCAATTTAAACCGTCTTTTATATTATTTGATGGTTTAATTCTTATGCATTTATTCTGTTATATAGGCTATATTTTTTGCCATGCTCCTTCTCGAACTTTCGTAATTGACGAGATGTTGATTTTATTTGCAATAATGATTTTCATACTGGTCGTATAATTTAATTATTAGCCGTTGTTCAGCGGGATTGAAAAAGCGTCTCTCTTTTTGGCGCAGTGTCGCTACAATCTGTACTCGACTGCTGCTTATATATCGTGTGCATATAACCTATAGCATGTTAAAAACTACACACCTAACATGTTTGTGTGATGTTATTTATATATATATCTTCAACATAACTGCAACTAAAATGAGTAATTGCAGTATAGTATAATCAAAGGTATTTCCGTTTAGCGGAACGTGCTGGGTTGGACTCCGGGTGTCACTGTTTGACAGTAAATGGCACGAAAATGCGCATGCTCTTAAAGCGGACTTAACGTAATGCTCACGGGTCTATGATATCTGAGAAGACCACAGCACTGTCCGTGTGAGCATCCTGGAGTTGTTTGAAAAGAAAAAAAAAATAATAAGCTTGACTTTTCTAGAGAAGACAGAATAATTTTTAAAGATTTTTTTTTTACACCGCACTGAATGATGAAAACGACAGGAAATATCAGCTGGGTAATTCTTTTCTTCGTGGCGACATGGAGGGCGTCTTTGTCTGTCACACGTTATTCTATACCGGAGGAGATGGATCGCGGATCTGTTGTTGCACATCTAGCCTCAGATCTAGGACTAGATGTTAATGGATTAGCACAAAGAGAGGTAAAGCTCGACAGTGCTCATAAGAAATATTTAGAAGTAAATAAAAAGACAGGTGAACTTTATATTGTTGAAAAAATGGATAGAGAGTCCCTGTGCCACGGTAAAACATCATGTTTTATCAAATTGGATGTGATCATCAAAAACCCGTTACGCATTTTTAACATTGAATTAGAAATCACAGATATCAATGATAATGCTCCACATTTTAGAATGGACAGGGTAGAACTGGATGTGTCCGAGTCTGCATCACCTGGTGAAAGATTTTCTTTACCCAATGCACAAGACCCAGATGTAGGGGCTAACAATGTGAATGCTTACAGAATTAGCGAAAGTGATCATTTTACAATAGATATTCATTCTGGTAGTGATGGTACAAAATATGTCGACTTGGTTCTTATGAAAGCATTAGACCGGGAAGCACAGCCTATTCATAATCTCATTCTCACTGCTGTAGATGGCGGTGTCCCTGCGCGCACCGGAACTGCCAAAATTATTGTTCGGGTACTAGATACAAATGACAACGCCCCTCAGTTTGACCGCTCAGTGTACACTTTAAAAATGAATGAGAATTCACCAATTGGTACTGTTGTTACTAAATTAAACGCAGTTGATACTGATGAAGGCTCAAACGCAGAAATAACGTATTCATTTACGCTTTACACTTCAGAAAAAACGCAAGACGTGTTCGATTTGAATTCAAAAACTGGCGAAATAACAGTTAAAGGCACTATAGATTTCGAAGACATGAAAATATTTGAGATGCATATAGAAGCCAAAGATAACGGCCCTGTTCCTCTCTCCAGTCAGTGTAGAATAACAGTGGATATTATGGATATGAACGATAATTATCCGGCGATAACAATTAAATCACTGAAGAACACTGTGAAAGAGGACACTCCTGTCGGCACAGTCATAGCCCTTGTAGGTGTAAGCGACAGAGACACCGGGGATAATGGCAAAGTTAATCTCACAATAAACAAAAACATACCATTTACTCTAAATAAATCATCTGATTATCACTACGAACTACTAGTCTCGGAACCATTAGATCGAGAAATAACTCCAGAATATGACATTACATTATTAGTGACAGACAGAGGAAATCCTCCACTCTCTGACAATGAAACTATAACAGTGCACTTACTAGACGTGAATGATAACGCACCTCAGTTCCCACAGAGTTTCTATACGATATCTGTTTTGGAAAATAATCCTCCCGGGGCTTTGTTGAGCTCTTTAACTGCCCATGACCCAGATTCAAATGAAAATCAGTATCTAGTGTATTTTATAATAGAAAGGGAAATAGCAAACACCTCTATATCCATGCTCTTCTCCATTAATCCAGAGAACGGTGACCTTTACGCACTAAAGACATTTGATTATGAGATAGAGAAGGAATTTCTTTT
>JAPEIY010000012.1:55151666-55161955 GCA_026122135.1 Cathorops aguadulce | reverse complement strand
AGAATGGAGACCCCTCTGGCCTTAGCCTGAAAAGTAGAGTGAAAATGCTGCCCCACCCACCGCGACATCAGACGTGAGTTGTCAGAACCACGACTTGTAAAAAAGTAACGGCTGTTCCAAATTGCCTGATATGTGAAAAATCCTTTCTCCTTTTAACAGGGTGATTTAAACCCTTGACATTCCAGCTCAGAAAATTTAAGCAACTAGCCATTCTCCCAAACAGAGGAGATGGGTAGGTAAGCACAGGTGGTATCAATACTCCAGGTATCGTTCCCAAGATAACATAATAAACTAAAAAGAACACAGGAAGTATGTGTGCGGCCAGGGCTTTTACAGGCTTCCAAAACAGTGTAGGTTCTGAAAAACCCACCCCGCACCCCCTGTTCCCACAACAAGACAGCTGCCAAAGAACATAGCAGCAAGCTCTTCAAAACGTCCATGATCCACCTAACAGAATTCTTCCTGCAGTACCATCTTCAGCTCCCGCATTATTATTCGGAACATAAACTGCACTCCTATGTTAAGATCTCTTTTTAAGAACACAACCCTATAGGAGGAAAAAAGCAGCGCCCCAATGGGTCTCATACAGTATGTGACCTGAAATAATGTACAGAAGACTACACACACAAATGGTTACATAAAAAAAAATACCAGTTAACTTTACAGTGTTATTCCTACCACGATAGAATAGTCCGTTAAGTTTAAAGAAGAGGAAAGTACTCACACCGCCGCTGCTTTAATTGTCATGGTAACCTTGACTCTGACGGCGGAGGCAGAAGGACCTCGCCGCCAGAAATAAGGGGAAAAACAAAGTATGACAGTGGCCAAACAAAGTAGTTAAGAACCACAATAATCCGTCAGCCAAAGTCACTAAGCAGTCCTTTATGATGTGCATGAAACACTTGGGAGGCCGTCGACATATCTCCGTGCCTCATCCGCTGATCACAGCCACTTCCTCTCCCTGCTGGAAAGTGTGATCCAGAGCCGAGTGGGGTACAGTAGTGAGGGCTTGAGTCCTCAGTTGTAAAGTTCCGCCATTACTTCCCTGTATTTGACGCGCTGGCACAAAACTTCTGGGCAGTAATCCTCCACAATACAGATCTGCTGGCCGTGGTAGTCCAGTTTCCCCCTCCATCTAGCCTCACAAATCAGAAGATCTTTTATCTGGTACCAGTGAAACCGAAGAATGACCGGCCACGGTCTCTGTCCCGGGGCCGGTTTGGGTGCCAGTGAACGGTGGGCTCTATCGATCTCCGGCGGGGAGGAAAGCATCTCCGTCCCGAAAACCTCACACAGCAGATCAGAGAAGAATTCCGTGGATCGCCCTCCTTCAGTAGTCTCCGCTAGGCCAAGGATGCATAGGTTTTGCCATCTGTTCCGTCCTTCCAGATCGATGACTTTAGTGGTTAGCTGGAGTTGTTTTCACGGAGGCTGGAGCAGACATTTTCCAGCTCACTGATGCGCTGGCTTAGGTCCTCAGAAACAAGCTTGAGTGAACTCAGACGCTGGCCATGTTCTTTTACAGTGGACCGAACTTGGTCGAATTTCGTTTCCAGCAAGCTGAAAGAGGACCTGAAGTCTGTAGTTAATGCCTTGCGGTGCTGGTTCAGTAGCACCGAGATAGCCTCCATCGTTAAGCTAGTCAACGAATCATCTTTTTTCCACTTTTGCCACTCTTTGAAGCCATTTTAAAGTAGGTGCAAGTGAAATAAAATAATTGCGCAAATTCTTCAATACTGTGGTTGTGAAATAAATGGTTGAAGCAGTGAAAAAGTTTGAAATGAGCAGGAGCACGTGTGCGTCGCATCTACTCCATGCGGCTGCCACAGGAACACTCCCCAGTGTCATCCTTTTGAGTGGGGCCACTCTGGACTTGGATGCAATCAGGCTTATGGTCATTTGTTCATCCTCTGTTTCTCCCTGCAGATAAGCAACTGCACTGTAAGCCCTTTCACTGGAATCACAGAATACATGTAATTTTAAGTCATGACCATTCTGCTGCTGCATGTGTGTTTTGTACCACTGTGGGATTGACAGCTGGTGCAGTTGAGGGAGCTCTGAACACCACTGCCACACCATTTTTTTTTTGTCAAATCAGGTGGCAATTCTTCGTCCCATCTCAGCCCTCTCTCTCACATTTCTTGGAACAGGCACTCTATCCTGATGGTGAAGGGGGTCAAAAATCCTAGAGGGTCAAAGATGCAAGCAGTAGACTGCAGAACACTTCATTCTGATCTCTTTCTGACAGTGATATCTGCAGAAACACTTTTTTGATGTCTGCCATGTATGCAATTTCTTGCAGTCTGAATTTGATCAAAACACTCATCAGATCTGGATTCAGATTGGGTCCTGTTAAAAGACAGTTATTTAGTGAGGAACTTCCTTCTTTGTGGGATGAAGCATTAAACATGACCCTCAGTTTTTTGTCACCTTATCCTCCCTCAATACAGCATGATGAGGTAAGCAATATGTCTCACTGCTTGGTGGTGATGTATGCTCCCTTGGCACATCCTCAGCCAATCCTTGTTTTAAATAGTCCTTCACTATATCATTTTATCTGCTGTAGAGTGTGACATTCTTTCTTAGTTTCCTTTTCAAACTCTCCAGCCTCTTTTTTGTGATGTGATAATTGTTCTGGAGTGGAGGATAGTTTTGCTGCCATGGCAACTCCACTTGATAGTGCCCATCTTTGAAGATGGAGGTTTCCTCGGACCACTGCAATGCTTCCACATCCTCTAGGCTCTCGGGCTTCTCACTTGTGTTGCCCAGTGACTCAAGCTCCCAAAATGCATGCAGATGTTTGTCAATCTGTGCATCCTCACTGAGCTGAATGTGCATACATGTTGTCTCTGTCATTCTGCACACTGCTACTGGGCCCTGCACTGCCCATCCAAAGATGCTCTCTAGCACCACCAAGCTCTCTGCCAGTCTCTCTACTCAGCCTGATACTATCTGCCAGTGGTAATCTGAGCCAATTAGCACAGAAAGTTCAGGTTTATCAGCTTCAAGCCTGTGAGTTGGAGACCTCTCTTTTTCATCTCTTTCTGTATATGTTCACCAGGGACCCTCATCACTGCTGTACACACTTTAGGAGTCACAACTGCCTCTATTTCAATGCTCTGCCATTTATCCCAGACATTCTCCAAGCTGAGCTCCACTATGCTGTGCTTCACTGTTGTCGGAGCAGAGGAGCCAAATGTGTGGAGGGCAAGTGTCCCTTTTCCAGTTACAGGTAGCTGCAGTGCCCTCACCACATTCTCATGCACAAAACACCCTTTGCTGCCTCCATCTAACAAGCAGCGTACTATCTTCCTGCTCGTGGACCCTACAACCCATGCCTTGGTGGTTTGTAGCAGCACAGTGTTCTTATTTTCAGGCTTGCTTGTTTCTGCATGGGGAATTACTGAGGAAATGACAGTGTCCATGTTTGCAGAGACAGCAGGTGGGGGTGCCTCATTTTTCTCACAAATGGCTGCACGATGCCTGCCTCCACATGTAGCACATGACATGCCCTTTGACCTGCAGAACCTTGCAATGTGTTTGGATCTCAAACACACACAGCACCTGCCAAGCTTCTTCAGCTTTTATTTACTTGCTGCCACCTGGTAGTCTGGACAGTTTTCAGATTTGTGTTCAGCACTACCACAGAACAGGCAGTTTGGTGTCTTCTGGTCTGCAGTGTGTAGTGCAGCTGCTGATGTTGTGCTTGGTTTCTTTAGTTTCATGTCACTAGATGAATATGATTTGCTGCATGTTTTGTGAGCAGACTGTCTCTCTCTCTGGTTATATGAGCTCATCATTTGCAAAGCTCTCTCTTGGCTCTGAACCTCTTTCTACAGGAACTTGAGTACATGAGGCACCCTCCACTCATCCTCATCTCCCCTCTGATAGCTCTACTCAAGAGTCATGTCCTCTGGCATCATCTGGAGTAATACTGGGCATACCATTCCTCTGTAGGTGTCTGATACCACTCCCAGTGACTCTAGGCTTCTGATTTGAACTTCACATTCATCATATGTCCCTCAGTGCCCTGACATCTGATGATTTCTTCACAGGAGTGAGATTCAGCAGCTTTGACATGTGGGCATTTAAAATGAGATCTTTTCTTCCAAATCTGTTTTGGAGTATATCAACTGCAGCATCATAGTTACTGTCTGTCAGTGTGAGCCCTGCTACTGCCTTTGCAGTTGTTCCTGTGAGGTAAGTTTTCAGGTAGGTAAACTTTTCTCTTTTGCAAAGGGCATCATTGCTATGAATAGCAGTCTCATACTGGCTCCAAAATTCCTGCCATAAACTTACATCTCCATTGAATTTCTTGATCATCAGCTTTGGCAGTCTCACTGTTGGGTTACTGTGCTGAGAGCCGGCAGAATTTGTGCTAACATCACTTAGCCAAGCAGGCCAGGGATCGTCATTACTCACAGTCTCATGTACTCTGAGCACTCAGTGAGCTACCGTCTTCATACTGATGATGCGGTTTCTATATTCCTCTGCGAGTTCAATCTCCGCCTCTATGTCTTCCAGCAAAGTGTGTTCCTCCACTAAATGGTCAAGCTCGCACAAGCTGTCCTCCTTTGCTGACAACACAGCTAGCATCTCTCGCACACAGTCAATGTCCGGGTCTTCCTTTAATAATTCAACATCAATCTGATTTAGCTGTCTCATGGTGGAACTCCATATTGTTTGATGCTTTCTTTTCAAATTTTCAGTACATTGTTCCCCACCGTCCAGTCGCTCCTCAGTGTCTCTATCTTCGTCAGCCATTATCTCCTGCAGTCCCATGTTTTGGCACCAAAAAAAGTTGCATTTTCCTCTTACAACTTCAAAATTGACGAAACGAGACTCTAGACTTAAAATCAGACATCTTAATGCAATTCCAAATCAAACACTCAAATTAAATGCAGTCCTCTTTTTAATTAAGTATTTAACACATTAGCTGTCTTTATGAATATTAACTTAATATTAACTCTTACAAATAATATGTTTCTCAAAATAAATTCTCAACAGATCCATCCCACAAAGAAACAGAAATGCCTCCCCTTTGAAGGCATCCATGTAGCAACAAGATTTCAGGCAGAGACACACCAAATGTACTTCATGTCTCAGGCTGCAACATGCCCAGGATGGATTAGCCTCAAAAAGCCTTTGCAAACACTGTGCACCCATCTCCATGAGGAGCCTACAACATAGACTACCATGCCAAACTAGCGTGTTGGCCAAAAAAAAAAAATGTGGGAGTCACACCAGATTTTTCATGGTTGTGTAAGATGAATGTAAAGCTACAACTAGCACAAGCTGGGGAAATCAAATTGACAAAGCTGACTGACTTGTGTAGATGCTCCATGATGGACTCTTGGCTTTCAGATGAAGACCTTGAGGAGTCCACCTTCATCCCATCTACTCAGGCTACCTGCCAAGTACTTCAGAGATCAACACCCATGATAAAAATGTCACCATGCCTCTTAGCAGGGATCTGCAGACAGCATGCAAAGGTGGGCGTTCTCTGGCCTAGTGTACTTTCAGAGACCACCAGTTCTTGCTATGAAGGGAAGCCAAATGTGCAGCAAGGTCACTTCTGCCAATCTTCCCAGAGAACAAAAAGGTGCAAATCTTTTTCTCCCAAAAACTCAATCCAGAGGGGTTCTATACTGGATTGTGTGGAAATGGTGGAAAATAGACTTTCTTGCCTACCTCCAAACTTACTGGTAGTGGCATTTCATCTCCACCCAGGCCTGAAGTTGATAACAGCAGGTGGCCTCTCTGTTCCCTCCAAAGCATGCATCTTTTAGTCTTACATGAAAGAGAAATGTTACCAGTCATTCATCATAGCAGCAAAAGCTCTCAATGTCTCCTCGATGCTTATACCAGGCTGAACTAGAGGATGGCATGACCTGTTTCATAAATTACTTGTCCCTACACCTGCACTGTTCCACTGTCCAGGTATCTGAAAGGGCCTTGAGCATCATATTGGCATGGAGGCTAAACCTCTCTAGCCCTTCACAAGAAGAAATTCCAACAGTTGAGTGTAGCCTCAATGCAACAGCACTGTGAGGAAAAGAAAAGAAAGGGTGAAGCTCTACAGGTATGCCTCCTCAGGAAGCCAAAGACTGCCCTGCCTGCTGGTTCTCAACGGACCTTTGCACAGGTGGCAGACAGTCAACCCTCAGTCTTTAGGATCCTGAAATGTCCTACAACACAAGTGGGATCCCAACATAGCCTAAGACTGTGTGCACCATCAAATTAAGTATTGACAATCATAGACATGGGATACAGCCTCCAAGTCACTCCACCCCAATTCAGGCTCAGGGTGAATTACTCACGTCCTTTGAGAGAAAAGGCTCTTGAATAATACCTCCAGAAGAGAGCCTATCCCATTTGTACTTGAGATATTTTCTAGTCCCAAAAAAAGGGAGGGGGGTTTATAGCTGTGTAACACATCTGAGGCTTGTGGGAAATGAAGGACTGGGAAACAGGCATGCCACAACACAAGGTGCATTTATTTACTGCTTACTTTCCCTTTTTCAGTAACTTAAACTGGGCACATGTACAGACATACAGTACACATGGTGCTGGCTTGCTCAGTTCTCACTCTCTATCTCTCTCTGTATGGCTTCCTCTGAGAGAACAAAAAAGACACACATACGTGAATTGCCAGTAATTAAACCCAGGTGAAATTCATCACTTGTAATGTGTCGGTTCTACCTGACTCCTTGCCACTCACAGCTAATGATTGATCATGTTCCCGCTGACACAGGCTGATTCTAGACCTGCATGTTCTGAACACTGCAGAAAATACAAGTTCAGAATGCTGATGCATGCAACCTCTTACACTTTATACAAAAAGTCAGCTGGTTTACCTTGTTGATCTATGAATATATTTTCATATCCCATTTTCTGAATAGGGCAATATATCACATTTAAAATGTGCCTTAGGCTACTGGGCTTAATGGCATTGGCTCTTGTGGCACCTTAGTTTGCCCACCTGTACATGAGTGTTCCAGTGATGGATGACCTCCCTCAGATTAGACCACACATGCCACAGCCAGTGTTACATGTTGTTCAAAGCAAGTTGTGTGTGGGTTCTGTATCCATGGAAACAACCAGCCTTCCTTACACAAGGAGTTCTTATGGTCATCATACTGTCTATGAAAGTGATCACATCAGATGCATCCATCTGTGGCTGGGAAGCCAATCACAAAGGCAGGACAGTGAGCAGGAGGTGGGATTCACACCTGCAGGCCAGAATAAAAATGCCACAAAGTATTTGGAACCTCTAATGGTTTTCCTAGCCATAAAACATTTTCTATCCTTCTTGAGAGGGCATCAGATTCTTGACTGGAAGAATAACACCACAGTAGTGGCTTATATCAACCACCAAGAAGGAATGTGGTTCCATCATTTGCACATAGCGGCACACAACCTGACCATGCGGTGTTGTGTGGAGTGTACTTTTTGTCCCTAAAGGCAATTCACATGCCTGTGATTTTAAATTGAGGCACAAATCTATTGTCAAGGGGTTATTGTCATTATGGGGTATGAAAACTGTACAGGCAAGTGGTGGATTAGATGTGGATGCATGTTGGGAATGTGCACTTCGGGTGGCACGGTGGTGTAGTGGTTAGCACGGTCACTTCACAGCAAGAAGGTTCCGGGTTTGAACCCAGCAGCTGGCGAGGGTCTTTCTGTGTGGAGTTTGCATGTTCTCCCTGTGTTTGTGTGGGTTTGCTGTGGTTTCCCCTCACAATCCAAAGACATGCAGTTAGGGTGATGTGGGGCAGCCTTGGGCTGAGGTGGCCTTGAGCAAGGTAGAGAACCCCTAACTGGGTGCTCAGGGCTGCCCACTGCTCTGAGTGGGGGGTGTATGTTCACTGCTTCAGTTGGGTTAAATGCAGAGGATGAATTACACTGTGCTTGACGTGTGCATGTGATGAATAAAGGTTTCTTCTTAAATCTATTGTCAAGGGGTTGCCCTCATTATGGGGTATGGAAACTGTACAGGCAAGTGGTGGATTAGATGTGGATGCACTTTGGGAAAGTGGCTATAGACCTTTTAACCATGTGGAAAAATGCTTAGTGCTCTCTGTAATATTCCCAGCTCAGTCAGACACCAGTGGAATGGATGCACTAGTTCACTTTTGGACATGGGTTCACCTGCACACATTTTCACTTCTGGCCCGAATCTCACTCACTCATTATCTCTCCTTATCACTCATCCTGATAGCCTCAAATTGGCTGGAGAAGCATTGCCTTGCAGAGATAGTTTGGCCATTGTGCAGACAGCCTTGGCTCCTCCCACTACATAGAGGCTTCATGTCTCAAGGGCACTGGGAAATTTCTCACCCCAATCTGTAATATCTGGCACTCTGAGCTTTGACTGTGAGATGGCTGATCACTGCTGGACTCCCCAGTAACATCATAGCTACCATTCAGAATTCTAGGGATATGTCTTCTTGATTCCTCTATGGGAATAAATTGAGATTATTCAAGGAATGGTCTAAAAAAATCACAGGTAGTGCCATTTCACTATTTAGTCTCAATGATTTAGACATTTCTACAGAGACTCTTGGAGATAGGCAAGGCATTTTCACTATTAAGGAGTACTTCAAATTGTTTTTCTGGACTTGTAACAATAATTTTGTGCAGATTACTGTGCATAAGCCTCACTACAGTCTTAAAATTTTTCCATGTACACACCTCTTCCTGATATTCAGTGACATCATATCTCTTTTTAAAGGGAAACTGAAGTCATTTTTAAACATGCTTTATTTCTTAATTAATATCTTATTCAAATATGTTTTTGGTTTTAGTAACCTTATATTGTGACTCATATTGGCAACGAATTGCAATTAAACATTATACTTATTGGATGGCATGGTTGTGTAGTGGTAAGCACTGTTACCTCACAGCAAGAAGGTCCTCAGTTCAAGCCCAGCAGTCGACGAGGGTTTTTCTGTGTGGAGTTTGCATGTTCTCCCCGTGTCTGTGTGGGTTTCCTCCGGGTGCTCTGGTTTCCCCTACAGTCCGAAGACATGCAGGTTAGGCACATTGGTGGCTCTACATTGACTGTAGGTATGAATGGTTATTTGTCTCTATGTGTTAGCCCTGCGATGACCTGGCAACTTGTCCAGGGTGTACCCTGCCTCTTGCCCATAGTCAGCTGGGATAGGCTCCAGCTTGCCCGCGACCCTATACAGCATAAGCAGCTACAGATAATGGATGGATGGATAACTACCTGAATGAGCAGGTGTCCAGATGTTCCTATTCAAGTGTAAGGTGTTTCATTTTTAACACCATGCCAGCACCAAGTGCTATATTCATGGCAAGAGCAAAGTTATAAATAATAAAAATGTATAAATGGGTAGATAAACAAAAGAAGAGGGACACAAAACTAAATGGGCAAACAAATAAATTAACACAATTGAACAGGAGATATTTTAAAAGTAACCATTTTTAAAAGTGTAAAATATTTCACACTGAGCAAGGTACGCATCTATTTGAGCTTTTCCAAATTAATTTGGGATAAAATTTCTAAAATTCTTTCTGATGTTACCTCATCAAATACTTCCTTACAACCACTTATTGAGGAATACCTATGTCAAAGTGGCTGGTGAGTGTAAATTTCAAAATATTAACACCTGGGAAACCAAAAGTCATCTCAGCCATATGAAACAATAACCACGAAAAGATGAGCAATTAGTCTTACTGCTGCTTTTTCATCCATCATGGCACGAACAAACGCGCAGGTCTGCACAGTACAGGAGCGAACTGTTTCAGTGCGGCCTTCACGGAACAGCCGCGTCATGGAGGCCTCATATGTCAAGCAGAACTTGCCCTTATCCTGAGGTAAGAAAGAAGTCATGTCACAAACACTCTGATCACAAGTGGCTCAAGCATAGACTCTGAACTGAGAGTGCTGTGAATAGTGGTTAGTGTACTTACCCTGAAGTGAGCGAGCTGGAGTGCGAGCTGAATGAAGGCATCTGGGCTGGTCTTGCACTTCTTGATTAAACCTTTTCCAAAGTTGTTGAAGGGGAAGATATGCATGTCTACGTCATCTGCTAAGGCATTAGCCACCTTCAGAGAGCTGCTGATCACAGACTGACACTGGAGAAAAGAGAAAAGGAACATAAATCTACCTAAAATATTTGACCCACTTTAATGAGACACAAGCTGTTAACAAAAGAATGCCATCCATCCATCCATTATCTGTAACCACTTATCCTGTACAGGGTCGCAGGCAAGCTGGAGCCTATCCCAGCTGACTATGGGCGAGAGGCGGGGTACACCCT
>JAPEIY010000012.1:48449278-48459930 GCA_026122135.1 Cathorops aguadulce | reverse complement strand
GCGGCGTCACAGCGCCACATACAGGCCTGGCATATGTACTACAGCATTTTGGGTCGTTTCCAGTGAATCGAAACGACACCGTGTTTACGGAGATTTTTTTCAAAACAACAGCGTATTGGATGAGGCCGCGTACTCGTGTGGACGGGCCCTGAGATTACTGTCTATGCAGAGTTTTGTGTGTTCTTCCCATGCCAGTGTGGGTTTCCTCCCACCTTCAAAAACCACACTGATGGGTGGATTGGCTATGCTAAATTGCACTTGGGTGTAAATGAGTATGTAAATGGGTGTGAATGTGTGTGGAATGCAGGTTTAATGTACAGGAGGCAGATCACATACTGTATATTGGGACAGTTTTGATATGTAAAGTTGATGTGGTTAACTACTGTATTTTTATCAGAAATGCCAACTTAATCGGAATTATCTCCATTGTCACTTGCCCCAGCTGTTAACTTCAAGTAAACATATATAAAAACACAATGTTTAAAGTTGGCATAGAATCTAGCCAACCAGCTCTGACCATTTTTCCGTAAACCCATACCACATAATAAAAAAGGGTTGTAGTTGCATTGCTGGTATAGAAGAAGCGGGCATTAAAAGTCATATGAAATTGCAGTCATTACAGTCTGAAGTGACTTATGTAGCGTTATGTATTATTTCAAAGTGTACATTTTTGACACATTTATTTATACATGACTCAGGTTTCTACCTCCTAGTGGGATTTGACAGGGGTGTCTTTGAGGGTGGGGTGAGTTGATCTTCTCCTGAGTCCCTGATGTATTTGCCACGTGTGTTCCAAACAATAGCTGATTCATCTATTACCATGTCTGTTCACACTGTGGGTTGATGGTGGGGGATGAACAAATACCTCACAGTGCAGCTCTTAACTAACAGTCATGAAAAACACTAAGCTACTGTTGCTATGTGTAGGGCAGTTCTAGGTTAACATATACACCAGCTGATCTAACATGCTTAAGGTGAAGTTGTCAAAGGTAGTCAAAAAGGTTAAAGGTTCCCTTAAGTTCAATCTGTCACTTATAGTTTGTTGTGAGCAATGGTGTGGCCCACAGGAGTGAGTCACTTCAGGCAAAATATCAATGCTTCTCTAGTTCAGTGTTTCACAATGTCTCTTCTACTGTAAAACAAAGTCAATTGGAGATACCTGTATTATTTAAAATCAACACTAGGATATCTTAATACCTTTCTCTATAAGGAAAGTCCAATCCACTGATTCCCTGTTTCGCATTGGTACTGTGTTTCTGTAAGATATAATTTTAGTGGATCCCCTTCATCTCCTGACACACACAAAGGGTCTTGGTCTGTCCATCATCTGACAGATTTCTTACTTTTGTGATGGCACATCAGGCTCTGTTGAAGTCTGTTTATATGCTTCAGCTCTAACTCCTGTATATTAAAGTATCTATGTGAGGAAATCTTAGTTCAAAGCTAGGAGGAGACGATGGGAGACATGTCCCTCCCCCATCTCCAAAAAGCCCATGGGCCCAGCTGATTGGTTGACATGTACATCTTTCAACACCATTCCATCAATCGCAGCTTGGCTCGGCCACCCCTGCTGAGACAGGTTCCTCTTTGTCTGTTCAGCTCGTGTACTGGACTCTCCACCACGCCCTCACAGCCCACAGACCACATCCATTCCACAGACCTCACTTTTTTTTATAGGACCCAGCCCTAACACCCCTCAACATTAACAACCCATACCCTTCACACCACCCTTGTTTCATAACATACCAGTGCAGAGAAAAGTACCCCCCTACTATAAAGCAGTCATCAAAAAAGGCTATTAGACAAGCCTATGACTATGTGCTTCTGACTCCAAGACTGTGATTGAAAATAATTGAGGGGACTGAAGTAAAATGTGTATGTCAGTCCTTCATGGATAGTGGGCATTTCAGTGCTTCTGTGTGATATTGTGGCTTACACTGAACAAAATTTACAGTCTGCACTATTTGATTTTGGTCTTCTAAGGCAAGTATTTGCTCAAACGGAAAACTCACACTTCCTTTTTTTCTTTCTTTACCCTAGTCGTCGTAACATCTCTCTCACAATGTTGGAATGATCACTGGATTTCCCCACAGTGGGGAGTTGATAATCCAGAGAGCTTTGGTTACAGTATGTCTTCTGTGGTTGGGGACATAACTGACTGATGCTGAGAGGTTCCTCTGAATTTGAGGTTTGTCTGTTTGCAGGCCTTGATGGCTACTTCTCTGAACACTGACTCAGACAGATTTACTGGGTGCTCTTGTTAAAAAAACATACTTGGAATCCAACTTGATTTCTTCCACTTACTCCACACTCCCTACTTTTCAGTTCCCCAAGACATTTCATGCAAATTATAGGGAATTCTTCCCAAGAATCCATTGGCATTGGAAATGGCATTGTGTGCAATTTTAAAGTAGGTCTACTTCATGCCATTCCATAACAAAGGCAGACATGTAGGTATAATCAGGCAGTCACTTAGTTCTTTAGACTATAATGGAGTCCAGGGTCCCAATCATGAACCACTGTCAGAGGCATCTTCAACAAATTGTCTGTTGTTTTTCCTCCCTGTGAGTGCATTAAATGAACTAGATTGGGAGGAATTGGAGAACAGAGATGGAAAAGCCTCTCAGAGAATAACTCCTGAGCTTGGAGGCGATGGAGCCATTTTCTACTCTTTCCACTGACCCCACTCTTGGGAGGCCTCCAGTTAGCAGTAGTTCCCAAGAAGCCAACCTGTTTTAGACAGCAACAAGTGCAATTGTAGACATGATCCTCCATAAATCTCACTTTCTTTGGCAGTTTAAGTTGTGACAAAAAATCTATTCTATGACTACCTTTCCTCCCGTATGTTTGTTCGCATGTGAGATGGAACTGCTTTACTATTGTCCTGTGGCCAAGCTGGAGGCACTAGTGCCAGTGGGGCTGGAAGGCTTTCATCCACTTTTCAACAAATGAATAGTCTGTACTCTTTCTGGAACAGGGACATGTTTTTTTATATACTTTTTTTTTTCCAAACTGGCCTTTGTCTGTAAGAAGTAGCCCACAACCACTCTTGGTTACATTTTTCATTTGTGGATGCATTTAAAGTATTAGGGTAGAGGATTTTATTTTCTCAGCCTTTTTATTATGGTTATTTATGATTGATTCTACATGTACGTTCTAGCTTCAGGTATGGAAAAAGTGTGGTGTCATTTGTGTCTGGATTTGCACTCATTCTGCAGGAGATGTTTTTTGGACTTATTATCGGGGTGTATGAAACTTGATTTTTTTTTTGGGGGGGGGGATCTAATTCTGTCAGTGGGATTGATATGGAGTTGGCTGGGGTTGAGTCATGGTTCATGTTTATGTTGGATGAGTAGTTTGAAGACTGTCAAATTTCTTCCATGGTTATTATTTAGAGAAACATGGTTTGAAGCAGTCATGCTTTCCTGTAGATAAGGCACTTGAGATCAGGCTCAGCATTTTTCCAATAGCTACAATAAGTAACCACAGTCAATTTTTCCTTCATGCGTAGTGTGCCATTTAAGTTTTCCTTTAGATTTACAAGAACTTTCCGGTATGGCTTTTAATTATACTTGTAAGCATCATTCCAAAGATTACACCAAAAGTTATTTTGAGGTAGAAACAAGTGCCAGTTTATGCACGTAAAAAAGAAGAAAAGAAGAAAAAAAAGATGTGTGTTGCGCAGAGGCTGTACACTGGTTTTACTGGCTAGTTTTCAAAAACACCAGATGCTGGCATGTTCCAGAAGCATGTGGCTAAAGACATGTCAAGATTTGTGTTGTGTTTTTGCAACGACCAAATTTTGCATGCTCTCCTAGCCACAAAGACATCAATCATATTGACGGTTGCTTGGAGCTGATGTGGTATACCGGCAGCCTTGTATTGAACTATCTTATCCTTCATTTATTCTGAAGTGTTTTGTAGAAGCCATGGAGAAGATTGGTTTAGATTAGCTAGTGGTTTATCAGATTTTAGGCATACCTTCATGCAGGTTGTTGATATCATAACCAATAGAGTTATTATAAGACAGTGTTTTCCTGTTCCTCGTGCAAATGTGTTTATAATTACTGGCATGAAATGGAAAGTTCTCATATTCAGTTAGCACTGAAGCAATTCACTAATTACTCAAAGGTCGGAGGTCTCAGGGAATGTCTTGGCTGTGGCACAAACAATCAGGCTGTATGGAAAGCTGATTAAGACCAGGGTAATTGTGTGTGCATATATCAACGTGTGCATTGGGGTAGTTTGCTAAAATTGTTTCTGATAAAGAGGGCAAAGAAAAGTAAGACTTTCTTTTTAATAGAGGCCCCATGTGCTGAGATGCTATAAATATTAAGCAAGTAACTGTGATTTATAACATATTAATTCAAAACACAGAAACGAGCTTTCAGCATTTTCTTATTCACAAAAAAATACTTTCATACTTGATCCCTGGCCCTCCTGGATAGTAATATTTAACTATCTTGCCAGTGCTTTTATCTGCTACAAATAAGTCTTTTGATTCACAGTGGAAATATCCAGGCATGATGAGTGTGTATGCGCTCATCATTATAGGTCTATTTTGTTGAACTGCACATATTACTATGTGCACAAAACAATGTGTGTATATGCTCCACCATGTTATATCAGATTCCTGCATGGGACTGACTTTACCAGAGCATGCTTTATCTTCAGGAAATTGAAGTTTAAATATTTCACATTTAGATGATGTGAATTTCAGACACTCATACAATGGTTGAGGTTTTCAACCCAGAAACAAAGCCTAAAAGGAAACATCCATTTAGCCAGTTACCTGAAGACAAGTTTGATTAGTTTAACAACTTTCCTAAAGTTAGAAACAGAGGAACAGAAAGCAGGCTTCAGAACAGGTGAGTTTGGTTTATTGGCACACTTTTCAGTGACTTTTCATGACACAAACACACTAAACACACACGCGACAGGGTGTCACGGCTCTCTCTTGTTCCTGACTGTCTGCAAGACACACAGAGACACAGGTTATTAGACAGCCAGTAATTTGATACAGGTGTACCTCATCACATCTTACCTGCTGGTTCAACCTGCCTCCTCGCCATTCACAGCTGACGCTCAACAACTCTCCGCTGCCACATACCCCCACTGCCCGACTCAGACCGGAGAGCCGTCTGGCCTGTAGCTGACAACTCCCCCGGCGGGAGAGGTAATCTGCCACCACCATCTGTGCCCCTGGCCTGTGGACCACCTCGAATTTAAAGGGCTGAAGGGCCAGATCATAACAAGTGATCTGCGCATTGACATCCTTCATGTGGTGGAGTCACTGGAGCGGGGCATGGTTGAAACAGAGGGTGAATGGGCATCCTAGCAGGTAGTAGCAGAGAGTGAGGACCACCCACTTGATGGCCAGACACTCCTTCTGTATTGTGCTGTACTTCGACTCTTGAATGGAGAGTTTGTGGCTGATGTACAGCACCGGATGCTCCTTCCCCTCCACCACCTGGGACAAAACAGCCCCCAGCCCTCTGTCTGATGCATCAGTCTGCAAAACAAAAGGGAGAGAAAAGTCAGGAGGATGCAACAGCAGGCCCTCCCCCACAAAACTTCCTTTACCTGAGCAAAAGCCTGTTCACATGGCTCTGTTCACTGGACCGGATCTGGCAACCCCTTTTTAGTGAGGTCAGTCAGCAGGCTGGTGACATCCTAAAAGTTAGGCATGAACCGCCTATAATAGCCAGCCAGTCTTATCAATTTGGGGATCCACCTGCCCATGACCCAAGCAGAAGCCCAAGATACCATACTTCCACCCATCCAATTGCACACTTCTTCAGGTTTGTTGTGAGCCCAGTGCACCTCAGCAACCTCAGAACCGCCCTCAGATGTTGTAGGTGCCACTCCCAATCATTACTATAAATGAGTATATCATCTACTGTAAGTAGGCCGCCAAATACGCATTGTGTGGATGGAGAATTTGGTCCATGAGACACTAAAATGTCACTGGAGCCCCAAACAACCCGAAAGGAAGGGTGACAAATTGGTGTAAGCCAGAGTGGAAAAGGCCATTTTCTTGCAGTATAATGGAGTCAAAGGGATCTGCCAATATCCCTTTGTCAAATCCAGTGTTGAGTAAAAGCGAGCCGCACCTAACTGATCGAGCAGTTCATCAATGTGGGACATTGGATACTCATCAAATTTAGACACTGCATTGACTTTTCTATAGTCTACCCAGAACCGGACCAATCTGTCAGTCTTGGGAACTAAGACCACACTGTGCGACTCCTCAATTACTCCCATCTAAAGCACAGCCTGAAGTTCATCCTGAACCACATTTTTCTTGTGTTTGGGGAGCCAATACGGGTGGCTGAGCACCACCACCTCTGGGGGAGTCTCAATGTGGTGTTCTGTGAGGTTAGTGTGACCAGGGAAGGGCGAGAACACATCAGGGAAGTCCCCCTGCAACCTAATTACCTGTGCTCTCTGGGACGGTGAGAGGTGGTCTCCACAGGGGATGGGGTGAATTGGGCCTCACTTTTCAGACTTACCTCTGGTCCCAGCTCCGACCCTCTCCGGAACTACCATCACTAGAGCCACAGGAAACTCCTCTCTCCACAGTTTCAGGCGATTGAGGTGGTAAATTTGACATGTTGCCCCTGTCTGGCTGTTTGACCTCATAGATGACCTCCCCAAGTTGCCGTGTGACCTCAAAGGGCCCTTGCCATTTGGTGAGCAGTTTTGAACTTGAGCTGGGCAGTAAAATGAGGACTTTATCTCCCGGTGCAAATTCCCTTAGCTGTGCCCCTCTGTTGTATAGGCAAGATTGACGTTCTTGGGCCTGTAGCAAATTCCCCTGGGTTATGTGACTCAGTGCATGGAGTTTTGCTCTCAGGTCAAGAATGTACTGAATTTCATTTTTACTTTGAGAAGACTCCTCCTCCCAATTTTCTTCAATGATGTCTAAGACACTACGGTACTTACGCCCATACAGCAATTCAAAAGGTGAAAACCCAGTAGAGGCTTGTGGGACCTCGCGTACTGCAAACAACAGAGGGTCGAGCCACCTGTCCCAATGTTTAGCATCCCTGTGAACGATCTTATGAATCATGTTCTTAAGTGTTTGGTTAAATTGTTTGACCAGCCCGTCCATTTGCGGATGATAAACACTAGTTCAAATTGATTTAATCCCCAATAATTTGTATAATTCGCGCAGTGTGTGTGACATAAAAGTAGTGCCTTGATCAGTCAGGCTTTCTTTTGGAATCCCAACTTAGGAGATAATGTGGAAGAGTGCCTCCACAACACTGCATGCTGGGATATTGTGGAGAGGCTCTGCTTCCGGGTATTGCATTGCATAATCCACAATGACTAATACAAAGCGAAACCCGCATGCAAATCGATCTAATGGCCCAAGGAGATCCATGCCAATTCTTTTGAAGGGGATCTCCATCAGCAGCAATGGGTGCAGTGGTGCTTTTGGTGTGGCTGCTGGATTTACCAGCTGGCATTCCTGACATGCCACACACCACCTGTGGACATTGGCACAAATCTCTGGCCAATAGAAATGGGCCATGAGATGATTTACTGTTTTATTCTGCCCCAAATGCCCAGCCATAGGATTATGATGAACTGCATGGAATAAAAGTTCCCTGCAGCTCTTTGGGATCAACAACTGTGTTATCTTTTCTTTCGTTTGAGTGTCCTGTGTCACTCAATACAACCTATCTTTAATAATAGAAAAGTACAGGAAGGAAAGCGCAATGTTAGGCTGGAGAATTTGCCTATCAGTTACTTTCACTTGGTCAAAGGCATGTCTCAAAGACTCGTCACGCACCTGCTCCAATGGGAAGGCCCCTAAGGGATTCCCCAGAGAGGGAGGAAGGCTCTCCCCACTCTTTTTGTCATCATGATGCGGAGCTGACGCAGGCGTGCCTGAGACCACCTCTCCAGCCAACATTGCGGTAGGATCCCCCCATGATGTGCTACTGCAGGACTCACCCACTACTATTTGTTTCATTAATGTTTTAAACCCCAGGCAATTGGTTCCCAGGATCAGTGGGTGAGTGAGACTTGGACGAACCGTGGTCTCTACGTTATGATTTTCTCCCTGGAAGTGGATAGTGACGGGCATCAGCGGATATTTGTGTATATCGCCATGCACACACTTAACCTTCACCAAATGTGCATTTCCCAATGCCCTGCATTCAGTCAGGCTTTGATGTATGGAGGTCTAATTACAACTTGAATCCACCAAAGCCTGATGTGTACCCCCTTGAATACTCACCGCTATCCTGTATACCCCTGCTTGATCAGGGGAAGCCTGAGGTTCATTGAGAATGCAAATCAGTAGCCCCACCTCCTTGAAGAAGCACTGATTCCCCGCCGTCCCTCCGCGTCTACAGACCTGCCCGGGCTCACTTGCGGTTCTGGTGGGCATGGATGAGTTCACCTGTGGAGAGAGAGAGGGGGGGTTAATGGCAGCAAAGAAGCAGAAGGGAGAGTGGAAATACAAGGATAGACACGGGTGTGGGGAGCGGGTTTTGGGGGAGTTGGCCCCCGTTTCCGCGGGAATGGGATGGGGGAGGGACAAGGAGAGGGAAAGGGGGAAGGAGAAAATGAAAGTGATGGAGAGAAAGAGGGAGTTGTAATAGAGCCTGCTTCCAGATACGCCATCAGATGATCCTCAGTCAGTCGGACTGCCTCCTCCAGTGATGTCGTTCGGTGACACTGGACCCATGCTGATGTCCCGCTCGGCAGCTGAGCCATGAACTGCTCCAGTGTCACTCGCTCAGTGATGGCTTTGATGTCGCACTCACCGGGCAGAAGCCACTGTCGGCAGGCATCCCAGAGCTGTTGGGCGAACGCGAACGGCTGGCCCACTTTGCCATAAGCCAGCATGTGGAAGCATTGGCGCTGCTCTCCTGGGCTGTGCCTGACCTGCTGTCAGATGGCTCACTTCAGGTGGGGGTACTCAAGTATGTTGGTGGCCGGGAGCTGTCGAGCTGGGCTTCCCCTGACAGGAGCGGCAGTAGGCGAGCCACCCACTGTCAGGCTGGCCATGAGCTCGCCTCCGCAACACGCTTGAACAGCTCAATGAAGACATTGGGGTCGTCCTGTGGCCGCATCTTCACTGGCTGGCTGCAGGAACGATCGCTGGAGCACCGACAAACTAGACCCAGCTCTGGGTCACCTGCCGATCCTCTGCCTGGGGTTCAAGCAGAGCCCGGAAGTGCTGGCCCAGGTTGACGGACAGTGCAACAAAGGTATGCTGCTGGCGCTGCAGATCGTTGGCGAGCGTTTGGAGGAGTTCTTGGACTGGTTCGGATCCCATGGCGGCGTTCGTTCCTCAGTCCTGGGTTTTAGCACCAGTGTAACAACTTTCTAACTTTGGGAAACAGAGGAATGGGAAGCAGGCTTCAGAACAGGTGAGTTTGGCTTATTTGCACACTTTTCAGTGACTTTTCATGACACAAACACACTAAACACACACACAATGGGGTGTCACAGCTCTCTCTCTCTCTCATTCCTGACTGTCTGCAAGACACATAGAGACACAGGTTAATAGACAGCCAGTAATTTGACACAGGTACACCATCACATGCTGGTTCAACCTGCCTCCTCGCTGTTCACAGCTGATGCTTGACCACGCCCCTGCTGCCACAAATAGGTAATGTTTTTTTTTTCCAAAGCAGTATCTGTTTAACAATTATTCCATGAAATCAAGTTGTATATGAGCTGATACATTGGCCATGTGCAACAAGATTGAGTGGAATAACTGTTTTATTATATCCACATTCACTAGATTTTGAGAAACAGCATTTTTATTTTTGCCAAATTCAATAACTAAAAACTTCATATAAACCATCCAACAAAATAATTTCCTCTTCGAATGTAAACAAACTGCCAAAATGACAGTAGCAATTTGTGAAAAATACTATAATAAGATTCTTGAAAAATAAAAGAGATGTTCTTACC
This sequence comes from Cathorops aguadulce, assembly GCA_026122135.1. Classification (NCBI taxonomy): domain Eukaryota; kingdom Metazoa; phylum Chordata; class Actinopteri; order Siluriformes; family Ariidae; genus Cathorops; species Cathorops aguadulce. Next base: position 48,449,991 of record JAPEIY010000012.1, on the reverse strand, counting down.
ATCAAATACTTTTTATTCCACATTTGTTGCTTTTTTTTTGTAATTTTGGGGGGTTTGTTTTCGAGTAGAGTTTTTATTTCATCCTGTGTTGGTTCAGCAACACACTCCACCATTTTGTTTTTCTCGACTCATGGTATATTACTATCCTAGTAGTAGAGTAGCCAGTCAGAGCACGCAACAGCTCATATCCAGTGAATGTGGATAGAATAATTCCAGTTGTCTTTTAAAGGCCCTTCTCCTATGTATACTTTTTTAATGTTTATTTGGTTGTGAATTAACTCATATAATGAATGAAGTTGTAGAAGTGTTTTTCTTTCCTGACTCAGCCCTGGTAAACCTTGACTTCCTGGAAAGTTGAGTTTAATTCGTATACTTTGTTCTGTTGCAAATGGAAATATGTGTTCATTATGCTTTATATACAAGTTTAAATAAGTTCTGTTGAAGTTTCCCACTGTGTTTTACTTCAGCTAATCAGATGATAATTTATGATTGACAGGTTGATCATATCCAGGTCAAGTGCTGACTGTCACTTATATTACCTGGGTGTGTTTCCTTAATTGTATCCCCTGTACGACGTAGGGGGATACTATGGATTTGCGTCGGTTGCGCATCCACAGACGCTTGTAAACGCTCTAAAACCTGCAATTCTTATTTGATTTCTTTCAAACTTTCACAGCACAGTTATATGGGTTAGGGCTCAACGCCTATCGAAA
>JAPEIY010000012.1:48128953-48144773 GCA_026122135.1 Cathorops aguadulce | reverse complement strand
CTGGGATAGGCTCCAGCTTGCCTGCGACCCTGTAGAACAGGATAAAGCGGCTAGAGATAATGAGATGAGATGAGACAGCGTCCCAACTTTTTAGAATTGGGGCTGAATTCGGAATCAGTATATTGTGGGTGTAATTGCAGTTGACAATCCTGACATCTAATTTCTTTATCTCTTCCCTCTTCTCCTTCCAGGGCTTCAAGATGATGACAGATGATCATTTTTGCTCATTGATGAAATGAGGGGATAAGAGAGAAGATATTATAATCTCGTTCTTTCTGCTCATGCCGCTGGAGATTGCTCCGGACTACAGCAGAATGTTATTCTGTCACGGTCTCCACAGATAAGGAGCAGCCTGCTGAATCAGCCACATCAGCATCATGGCAGAAGAGGCTAAACGGACATATGCCACCAAAGAGCTGGATCTAGAGATCAACCAGGAAGAAAAGAAACTTGCAAGTGAGCAGTTCAATGAGAAAGCATTCAAAGGATCCCCTGAGCACTTTCAAAATGTGTGTGTGGAGTCACAGACTGTTAACAGTAATACTAAGTTTGTAGAAAAGGAGAAAGACAACACTCAACAACGTGAAGCTGTTATCCGGCCACAACAGGCAGGAAAAATTGATTTCAAGTTGTTACAGAACCGTTCAAACTTTGCCAGTGATAGAACATGGCCTAATGGCAAGGTCAGTCCTCAGTCTCCCAATGGGAAAAGTCGTATTCGGGATAAGGGGAAAAAGTCAGGTAAAACAGAGCGTGCTAACCCACAGCAGCTGTGCAGACTGAGTACTACAAATCCACGTTCCAATCCCACAATAGGGATCGCCTACCCGCAACAGAAGCTTTCACCTCCCAAGAAGCTAGAGGCCAGCCGGGGCCCTGTCTCAGGCAGCTACAGGTTTCATGTACCAAATATTCCAGAGCGAGAGGCAGAACTGCAGCAGGAGGAGTTCAACCTCAACCGCTGTTTCCAAGAGGGCTCTAATCTCATATCTCCAAGCTATACCTCACAACCAGTGGGCTCTGCAGCAGGGGGCCCTTCTCACCAGCACTCAGCATCCACTGCACCTCAGCAGCAACCTGGTGCATTGGAACCCAATAACACACAACCTGTCAACCAAATGCTTTTCCCTGACTTTCAACTGAGTGGAGCTGACATGTGGCAGTCTCCTGACAGGGCTTTCAGTAATGCTAGTTTTGGAGTTCCAGTACACAAGTCTAACAATGTTGTGGAAGTGAACAAACCCAATGGCTTTGTCCCATTACCATTTCAGTATGGGTATCCATTGCTGGATAATGCAGATTCCTTTCCCTGTGATCAGAACCCACAGCCTCAAGATTTAATAGAGGCCTCTTTGGGCCCTAACCAAGTGACCCAAAACTCATTTTCTTTTCAGTCCTCTGGGGAGGAGCATGAGGCTGTGCAAAGCAATACAAAACTGAGTTATGAACAATCAGAGGATAGGCAATATACTTTACATTCCAAACCTCCCCAGTATGTGCAGACTCCCCATGCTATACCATCATCTGTGCATTGCACAAGAAGCATAGTTGATGCTGTTAGTAATGGTGATAGCAAAGAATCAAACAGTCAACAAGCAGATAAGAAAAGGAGTGCTTTATCTGACAAGTCAGACAATTATTGTCCAATAGACACTAGGGATAAAGGTGCAGGGGGCAAAAGAGGTTGTCATTCAAAAAACAGTACTTCTAGTCAAAGAATTCTTATTCAAGGCAGTGTACATCACATCAGAAATATTGCGCAGAGTCAAGGTCCTCAAATGCACTTTTCAAAAAAGAATTACACCAGTTCCCCAACAAATATCATCCATGTGGGCTCAGCACCTCTTGACAAAAATAGTAGAGTAGCACAGCCATGGGAAGGGCCCAACAAAGCCTTCCCATTACCCTTAGATCAGAACTCCACCCCATATCCATTTCAATGCCAACCTCCCCTTGACCAAAGACAAAATGCAGGAATTAACAGCCGCATGCCCTGGCAACAGATCCGCCTTACTGCAGCCATGCCAAACCAAAACAGGATTGAGCTTTCCAGGCAACTTAGTAATCAGCAAATGGCTTATTTGGTAACTCCCTCTGATTGGAAAGAGGATAGAAAGTCTCAAAAAAATAACAACCAGAAAAGCTCTAACGATTTTTCCAACAATAGACCCAGTGAGGCTTTTTCAGAACTGAGGCAAGACAGTGTCAAGCAGGGGTGTAGTACAATATCACCATGCCAGTTTACAAATAAATTGGAGTCAAGCCAAAACCAAGGTGGAGATGCCAAAAGTAAGTCATTATACTTTACTGTAACTCATGGAGCGAATGGATCCACAACAAGAACCCCCAGTTACCCCCCATTACATGTTCCGACTATGGAACTAATGATGGTGTCCCCATATGATTCACCCTCACACTCACCTATACAAAACCAAATGGCTAGCAGCACATGTTCCTCTCTTTCACCAGACTCTACCAGCCCTGCCAGCAGTAGCTCTGATGACAGTCAGAAGGCCTCTCCATCTCAGTTTTATAACCAGGCGCCAAGTAAGGCATCACTAGACAGCCTGAGTTCTAATCAGCATCAGTACCATTCAGAAGTTTCACGTAGCCTGCATTACAATCAAGAAAAACCCAAAGAGAATATTGTGAATTTTTCAACAAATGTCAGACATGCAAAATCTAATGTAGAAAGTGGGAAAGGTTGCATGGACAGCTATGGGATAGAGCACCGTCCTCCACCACCATATTCAGCTCATCAGCTATTAGCTAGCTCTTTAGCCACAGCAAACCTTGACCAACTGGATGTACTTCTCACATGCAAGCAGTGTGATCAGAATTTTAATAACCTGGCTTCTTTTCTTGATCATAAGCAATACTGTGGACAGCATACATTTGCACAAAATGATTTCAAAGATATTCAGAAAGTGGAAGATACAAGGAAATTTCATGCAGATCACACAAAAGCTATCTCATCTGGTACCAATTTTGCCATGTCACGGACTTCATCTGATTTGCATATGTCCCTGCTAGGGCTTAACAAGAATGGGGAGATAATGCCTGACAATGAAACCAAAGTCGATGCAAAGGATGATCCCATGAAACTCATGCTGCCATCTGCACCACTCCCGGACTTGGAGATGGAAGATGCTAAGTTAGATAGTCTCATCACCGAGGCACTCAATGGGCTTGGTTATCAGTCAGACAATGCAGAAATTGATAGTAGCTTTATTGATGCATTTGCAGATGATGAAATCACAACTACAAAATGCTTGTCTAGTAGACAGACTCTGAAAACCAAAGACTCTGTAATGTTTGAGAGCCGAAGTAAGCATGAATTCACGTCCAGCGAAAAATCATTAACACAGCAAAAGTATACCTTTGATGCAGACTTTGACTGCCTCACTGCTGAGAGCAAACATGCTGATGTTACCTACAAAGAAAATAACCATGATTCAGAGGCACATAAAGAAGGTACCAGAGAGGAGACCTCTCTTGTGAAGAGGGAATCCACTTTGGAGGAATCTAACACACATACAGACTGGGTTAAAGAGACACAAAAGTCAAATAAGACAACAGATGAAAGCGAGCTTGGTCCTAGGTTTCTCTTGTCCAGAACGTTTTCGGAAAGAGGTGGACTCAAAACTATACAAAGCAGCACCCCTTCGGTTAAAACACCTACTCCTCAATCCCCATCTGCCACTAGGAGTCCCACACCTCAGAAGCCAATAGTGAAGGAGAGGAAAAGAAAAAGGATTAGTGGAGGAAGTTGGAGTAAGGAGCTCATTCACAAAATAGTCCAGCAGAAAAATAAGCTTCATAAGCTCCATGTGAAAGGCACTAAAAACATGCAGTTCTCACTTGTGATGGAGAGGGTGACACCCACAGTGCAGAATCCGACTTTCAGGGAGTACGATTACATCTCTGATTCAGATGAGGACTGTGAGCCTGTGAAGATAGCCAGCCAGGGCCGCCTTAGTCAGAGCATCCGTTGCAAGTACACGTATACGAAAGAGTGCAAAGGAAGAATAAGAGCAGACAAGAACAGGGAAAGTCCATGGAAGCAAGACAAGATAGACAGCTTTGAACTGAAGAAAGGTGAAACTGTCTCTCCACCCTCAATAAAAGAAATATCTGGCCATCAGAGGGTGCGCAGGCGAAGCAGCAGATCATCAACCAGCAGTGAACTCAGCACGTCTGTGAGCGTCTCCAGTGAGAGCATCAGTAGCCCGAAAAGCATCGATCGCACAGATTCAGACTGTGAAAAACGAGTGGAGATTAAGAAAAAAGACCAGGATTCCTTTGATCAGGACAGATCTCCACAAAGAATACTCAAAGAGTCAAGCACATCATTAGCTTTGACCTTCACCAAAAACACAAAACATTATAGCACTGACAAGATTTTACTCTCTGAACTCAAAGACAGTTACACTACGTCAAAGTGTTCAAATGTCATTAGTACAACAGAAGAGACTGCATCTGAGCATACCTTGACTAAAAGTACTGTCAGCCTTGCAAGATTCAAAACCACCAGAGTAGAGGTAGAGGAGAAAATGGACCACTATGGCTCTGAAATGGGAATTGCTGCAAACACAGAGGAGGTCACACCACTCAGCAAAGACTACAAAGATTACAAACAAGGTAGCATGCATCTCAGAAGGGCTGGAATAACAATGAATTCCGTGAAGACCAAAAATGATAAAGAAATCAAGCGAGACCATGTTTCATCAAAGGGGAAAACATTACACAAGAAGAAAGAGCCACACCAAGATTCAGAATCCTCACCAGCTTCCTTTGAGAACTTTAGTAATGATATTTCCACAGTCAAAGAAACAAAGGCTGATCCGAGTGACTTGTTCTCTGAGCCACCATCACTTTGCAGTTCACTTATGGATGAAGTATGTTTATCTTCTGCTAAACTTAATGATGCACTCCCACAGAAAGACAGAACCTGTCTTATGCCTTATACATTAGAACACGAACAGAGTCTTATGAAATCACCCCTTTCATTTGATACAACATCAATGTTTGGTGACCTTACAGTTGGTGGATTTGACAATCACCTGTACTCAGATATTCAGCTCACCAAAGAAGTCTTCAGTCCGATAGAGACTGCGGCTGACAAGAAAGAGCTTTTTGAGTCATCCTTTTCACCCTTATTAGAGCAAAGAGATTGGAGCTTGATGGTTGATGTGTCTCCTGAACTGCCAGATGAGATTGCACAGTACAAAGAGGATTCAGGCATGGTAAATGATAAAAAGACCTGCTTTAACCCAGTACCTTTCACACTGACCGAGAAAATAATGGACTACCATCCAAATCTCAATAGTTGTGTCTCTGATGATGAGCTTGAGATTAAGAGAATTGTGACAGAACTTGAGAGCCAGCTCCAGTCAGCTAAGCTAAGTAGTCCTTCTCCACTAGACAATGAGCCACCAAAGCACTTGACTATGAGTAAATTTTCACCATTAAGATTGGATGATCATCAAACTGAGAGTGATCAGAGTAGTATGGAGGTGGTTTGCCCATCAGAAAGCTTAGGACTTGCTGCACCAACAGACACCCACTCAGAACTTTTCTCCGAACCTGACCTGCCATGGTCCAGTCCAGTCCAGTTTGGGTTAATGGGTGGCCAACAATGCCTTCACACCCCAACACACCCCACTGTGACAGACACCCCGATTCATTTAGGCTCAGAAACCGTACATGTAAAGGATGGTGCAGAACTAAATATTCTATCCACAGAGAAACCAGCAGAACTAAGCAATGAGGAGAAAACTGGGAGGAGTGATCCTCTGGGCACAACTACAAACAAATCAGAAGAGATGATTGAACAGGAAATATATACAGAAAATCTCATGAAAAGCTTAGAAGTGATCTCAGATTCTTTATCGTCAGGGCTTGAATCAGCTCAATCGACTGTTCAGCAAACAGTGTGCAGGGAAGAGCAGGAAAAAGAGGATGATGAAACAACAGAAGAGACTGGGTTCAGAAATGAGTCTGAAAGAGTGGACTCTCGATACCCTGGGGCAGAACTTACCGAGTGCTCATCAGATTTGAATAAAACATTACTGGAGCAGCCACCCAAGCTCATAACAGGTGACATCTGTGAGTCAAATTTAGGGAGCAAAACAGAAAAATCTAGTGATAATGAGAGTAATGATGTCAGTCTGCGTAACAAGGACACACAGGTAAATGAGCTACAACCTGCAAGCACTTGTGTTTCAATCAATGACTCAGAAGAATCAAAGTTACCGTCTATTATGTTTGATCATAAAACTTGTGAACCACCAGTAGAGACAGGGAAGGTTAATCCTGAAGAATCCATTGCGGACGATTTTAATTCCGAGGGCTCTCCCTGTAGTCCAAATGCCTTGTCAAAATTGCCGGATATGTTAAAAGATGATAGCAGAAAGGCCCTCAAACAGGAAATCAGCCAAGCAGAAGAGATGTTCAAAGAAACGAATGCTACTAATGATCACAAAGACATGCTTGAATCTGCGTCCGTAAATCAAAGCACACAAGTTGATGAGCCTGAAATTGACACAGTGGAGAGAGCAAGAAATAATGTAATGCCAGATAATGATCCAGTCCTTGAGAGCATTAAGTCTCCTCATCGCGAAGATGCTCAGTCACATGAAATTCTAAGAAATTACACAGACCCAGTGAGCACTTGCGAGCAATCCCAAATGAACAAAGAGGATCCTAGTTGTGAGGCCACGTTGAGAATGACGTTTTCTGATGCACACAGTTTATGTGGAGAGAATGGACAAAACAAAGTTAATGAGGATCCAAAACTAGAATCTGTACCACCAATTAGTCCATCACCAGTGGTTTCTCCCTATGTTCCTCCAAAGAGTTCCCCATTGCAAGGAGAAAAGAGTCTATTATCAAGTTGTTGGACCAATATTAACATAATTAGCCCTGCCTTGATGGAGGAGACACTAACCTTTAAGAGTTCTGCAGATGTGGATATTGCGAGGTCACTACATACTTGTGAGACATCAAACACAGCTACTGAGATAAGTAATTCTTTTGCTTCCAATCTGAACTTTGCAGAGACAACAGAAAACAAAATATCTAGCCCCAGAACAATGTTAGCTGTGGACAGCATCTCCAAACAAGCTTTTTACGAGGCAAATGAGAAAACGGAAATATTGGATGCGCCCCAAAACAAAGATACATTGTATGAATTCAAACTAAGCCCAATGAATTACAGCGAAGCACACTTCACTAGCTGCAGCCTCAGTTCTGAAACTTTAAACAAAAATATTGATGTTCATTCCAACATTAAGTCAAGCCCTAAAGACAGCCTCAACCTCAGTGCTTGTGCTCTGACTCTCAATACGCAGCTATCATCAAATTGTCGCCTCAGTCCAATACATGTTCAAAATGAGCTTGAATTAACTACTTATGATCACTTGGTCAAACTGGACATACCGCATTTCCATGACACCACCAACCAGAATGATATTAAATACTGCTGCATTTCACCCACCAATAATCACCATGTGGAACACAGAGCTCCAGATGATACAGAACAACTCTCAAAACTTCACCAAGATAATATGAGCACTTGCCATGTTTCCCTTGATACTATTGAATGCATGGACTTAAACATCAATCTTCTAAGGAAGGCAGATGCTGAGAATATGGAGAGTCAGATAACTACTTTCAAGCTTGATGCATTGCCTCAGAACCCTATTATGTCCAATGTTCAAGAAACACCAAATCCTAAAGAGCAGCTACCAACAGGATCCATAAGTTTCACAAGTTTGTCAAACTCGGTAACGGGACAGTGCACAAAACAGCCAGAAGTAAAGTCCTTACCAAAAAAAGGTGCCACACACAATGCAGTTCAAGGGAAATTTCAGTGTGAAATATGTTTGCTGTATTTCCGTACTCTGCGTGGACTTAAGCGACACAAAGCCATGAAGCACACAGTTAAAACTGAAGGAATAACAGCACAAAAGCCAACTTTGAACAGCCAAGGCTTTGTGTCACACCCAGTAGATAAGGAGCTGAAAGATAACATGAGGATCCTTGATCCAGTGGTCTTGCTGAACACCGCCAATGATGGCACACCTGTAACACATTGTGATCTAGCAGCTCTGAATTTGGTATTTGAAGAAAAGGCAAAAGAATCACTTGTTTCAAAAAGTACACTGGGTAATGACAAGGAAGACATGCCTCCAGTAACTGAGAAAGCAAAGAAAAACAACAAAGTTAAAAGAAGCAAGAGCATGGACGTCACCAACGAAGGGTTCATTCACAAACTAGTAAAGAAAGACCCTTTCCCAGAGGAATTGCTCAGTATACTTAAAACGGACATCTTGCAGGCCATTTCCCCAGATTTTCCCACAATATCACAACCAGAATGTCCCAAGTCAAGTGGAAAACTGAGCCCAGATAACAGTCCCAATTATCAAGAGGTGAAAGTCACAGAAGACATTCAGGGCATAGAAAGTGCTTGTGTTGATGTGCATGAGACACCAACTTTGCCCACGTGCCCTGAAATGTACCACCACGGAGCTGAAGGAGACGATACAACAACAAAACCAGAGAGTTGTACAAGCCTAAATGCTTTAGAAAATAATGGACAAGCAAACGACACCACTTCTGGGGAATATATTGGCATTAAAGAAACCTGTGATCCAAATCAGGATCCTTCAGTTCCGATCAAAAGTGAGTCAAGCAGTTATCCCGCAGTTGAAAACGGTTCCCACTGTGAGAGTTATAAAGGTCCACCAATCAGCCCCAGTGGCCTGGGCACTGACCTCAAAGATCTCTTTGATGATGAAAACACATTCTCCCAGTTATTCCCAAGGAATGATGAAATGAAAAGGAAAAAGTGTGCACGTGTTTATGGCAAAAGTAACAAAAAGCAGAAACAAATGTCAGGCTTAGTTTCTGACTATACTGGCTCAAACACATTTTCTGACAGCAATGAGGAGTGTAAAAAAAAGCCAGGCACTATATTTGCTAGCAGTCTGGATGACCATTGTGAATACGAAGCTATATTACTTGATGATGCTAAAATGCTTGAGATGTGCCATAACAGCACACTCAAAAGTTCACCTCAGAAAAGTTTTCCGCAAGATGTCCCGACCGATCATCAGGTTAGGCATGAAGACACTCAAGACACTAGAATTAGTGACTTTTTAAGCCATACAGAAGATGCCATCCGAAAACCTACAGTGACCCTAAATGGAACTGAAGACAAAATTATAGACACAGAGTCAGATGCCCAGGAAACCTGTAAATCTGATGAGCCTTGCCCACTGCAGTTGGTCTGTGTTCAAGATAATGTCTCTCGTTTCCCAAGCATTGACATTCAGAACTTCAACACTACGTTTCAGCTCCCTGAAATGCCACTCTTTGAGTCTGAAAGAGATCTGTCTGTGACTGAGGCCATTGTGCCAAAGAAATCCCCCAAGAAACCCACAGAACGCAGGAATAGGAAACGAATTGAGACTGGACTGAAGCCCAAGGACAAGCAGTACAAATGCAAAGTGTGTTTCACATGGTTCCTTACATTAGGAGAGCTGGACTTCCACAAGCTTTCTCATAATCCTTCACCTCCTCCAACTTGTTATATGTGTGTCCAGCGCAAATTTAGCTCCCGTGAGCAACTTCGAGACCATCTTAGGGAGAAGCATGTCAAGAATAAAGCAGGTGTCTGGACTTGTGGCATGTGCTTGAAGGAAATATCGGACGTGTGGATGTACAATGAACACCTGCGGGAGCATGCCACACAGTTTGCTCGAAAGGGTCAGTCTCAAAGTTCCCTGCTGGATATGCCAGGCTGTTTTATGCAGGAGAATGCTGTGAAGAACTTCATCTCTTCAATTATGCAACATCAGTCGAAAAAGTCTATCAAAGGGGAGAATGCGAAATCATCTAAGGAGGAGAGGAAAGCTGATACAGATGTCTCTGGAGTAGAGCAGAAATCCTCAGATATGTGTGAGTCTGAAACTATAAAGAGCAAAGTAGTAGGTGCTGGAGGAGGAAATAAACATAGTATACTCACACCTCTTGAAGTTCTACCCAAAGCAGACACTACCCCCAAAAATGTTGAAATGCATCCCAACTGCAAAGATCCCTCACGGGACTGTCACCACTGTGGCAAGCAGTTTCCAAAACCATTTAAGCTTCAGCGACACTTGGTGGTTCACAATTTGCAAAAGATTTTCATGTGTCACAAATGTCCAGTCTCATATCAGCAAGCAAAGGAGCTTAAAGATCACCTAAAAAGTGAACATGAGGAGGTGGATGAACCTGATTCAAAGCACACTACCCTGTACACATGTGAGCTCTGTGCCGATGTTATGCATGTAATTAAGAAGTCTTTCATCTGCAGTACCTGCAACTATACTTTCTCTAAGAAAGAACAGTTTGATCGTCATATGGAGAAACATCTGGCAGGTGGTTGTAAGATATTTAAGTTTAGGGGAGTGGGGAGACCTGGCACGCCTTGCAAGTCCACAGAGGATGACTTTGATATTCCACCAAATAAGAAGAGGAAGGTACTGACTGAGAATTCCCAAGAAAACAGCTTGAACATTACCAGCATTGCATCTGTACACTTACCTCAGAGTACAGACATACAGGGTCTGAAACCAGTCATGGACAACTCTACATGCAACAGCACTGATGATGACAAACAGCCTACTGACACAAATAATACAAGTGTAAAAATTGAGGACGTGGCAGAAGACCTTTCTGGAGCTCTGGAAGTAGTGGGGCAGCGTCAGCCCCAAACGACTTCTGCTGAAAACACCCTTAACGCAAACACAATGACCAAGGAAGAAGATAATAAAGGCGTGCATGCACAAGACATTCCAGACACAGATACCAAAGAGGTTGGTACAGACAACAAGGGTTCCTTGACTGAGATCTGTGATGTTAAGGTTGAAGATGAGTGCGGATCAATTCAGACCACATCAACAAATCCAATTCTAAATGAGAGAAGCGTCCCTGATAACAAGATGAAAGAATGCACTGATTTGGTAAATGCAGATGAGAAGGAGACAGATTCAGATCTGTGCAGTTTGCAATTTCCTGATCAAACAAGTAAAAGCATAAAAAGCCATCAAACAGAAGTCCCTTCGCCTAAAGAGGACTGCAGACCTAATGTGATCAGACTGCCATCACTCTCCAGTGAGATAAATCAGCAGAGACAGGACCAGACAAATGAATGTGAATCTATTAGGAGGAATGAAAATGAGCAAGTCATAAACAATATTGACCAGGCAATATGTGTCTTGGTTAAAGAAAGAACGTCTACTAAGTCAGAGGAAATCATGAAACAAAGCCATGACAATAGCACAAAGTCTGGAACCTTTGGAGTCACAGATGCTGCAGGTGTAAATCATGCCAAGATTTCCCTCAGCTCCATTACAGTTGAAGACAAGAACTGTGTGAAAATGAAAAAAAGGAAAGAGCTCAAAACGATGCCAAGTTCACCAAGGACAGCATCCACCGTTACACGTGAGAATCTTGGAATTGACCCAAAAGTCAAAAAGAAATTCCGGTCCAACAAATGTGACAGACTGGCCGGTCAACGGAAAGGTGACATTTCTGTTGACTATCCTGTGCTCACATCAGTAAAGGATGAAATGACCAGTAACAAAATGATCTCAAAGCACAAAATAGGAACTTTGGACTTACAACCAAAGAGAGGCTCTGACAATTTTTCAACCAAGAAAGGAGAGCTCATCCGTCATTTGAATTGGGATTGCAGAGGGAAAAAAGGTGTGCCTGGTAGAACCATTCATTCTACCACCTCCAAGGTGTCAGTAACCTCCCTGAACAATTCATTTAACAAATCCCGTCCCAAGCTTGGGGTCAAGTCCGTGGAGGCGCAATCTTATCATACTGCAGAGTCACATAACAGCCTCCTTAGCAAGCTGTTTGGCCAAAGACTCACTGGTTTTAAGATTCCATTAAGGAAGGACACTTCGGAATCCATTAACTGAGAAGTAGATGCTACTAAGGAGGAGGGAACTATATTATCCACTAGTTGATCAAGACAAGTTTGTAAATGAGAACGAGATTGTATGCCCCTCCTCTAAGAAATGGTTTAACTTTTTAATTAGTCACTTTATTACCTTGTATCTTCTTGTAAATGTTTTCACGTGATGGTGAGGACATGTGATAAAGTTTATAAATATGAAATGAACTAGCTGGTTTGCCAGCCAACTTTTACAAATAACTTTATTTTCTCTACCTTGAAGTGGAACAAGTTACAGAGTCTGTATTTCATGAAAAAAGAAAATAATTGAAAAAAAGAGTACTTGAAAGTTAACTGAGATTTTTTTTTTTCAAATTATGCATGACACATTCACCACATGTTGTAGATGGGTTTTATTTTTTATTTTTCCTTCTGTGCAACAGTACCAAATGATATTCCATTTCTGAACGACATCAATGTGCCTATTTTGTACGCTTCATAGAAATACGCTTTCATACCCCTTTACCTTACTGTATTGCAGTGACATTCAATGTATTAGCTTTTGTATAAACGTAATTGGTGCTATATTATTTTGATTTTTATTGTAATGTGAACACAAATGTCCTCTAACTGAAGGGAACATGTAGCGGATACATTCATCAAATCATTCTTGCTGGTACTCTATAGTTTCTAGAGGAAATGAGAAAAAATACTGTGCAAAAAAAGGGGTTGAGCTTTCAAAGTTTTAATTTGGTCTCCTCAAAAGAGGGCGTTCGGAAAGCCTTTTTTTTTTTTTTTTTTCCGTGACTAAATTCAGTATAATTTCTGTTTGATTTGATGAACTCAGGTGCTAACAAGGAAAACTCTTGCGCATGAACCCCTTATTAGGAATTCCTCTCATGCACTGATGTTACTACATACCAAATCCACAATCAGTTAGCTAGATGTCATCCAAATGTTTTATTATTACTATTATTTACTAGAACACAAAAGGTGCTTTATCTTGTTTATATGTATCTTATATTGTATTATATTGTAGGTAGATTATCTCTGGTGCAATGCATAATGTCAAAGTTCTATTTTAATAATGTGCAACAGATGAAGAGAATGAGAAAAGGGAATTGCTAAGCCTAGCAAAGGCTTCTAAGTGGTTCACAAAATTCCTCATATAAAGTTGGTTATTAAAAATCCGCAGTCTTCCTTTGTTTCTTTGTCTTTACTCGTAGACGGAGCTGTGCACAGCGTTGTTATGACACATCGAAAACTATTTGAATAATTGCTCATTAGTGTTAATTATGGTGAGCTATATTAGCAGTCGACCATGAAATCCTCTCCACACGCACAAATCCAATTGTGTGAATTGACTCTGGATCTCTTAATTGCCTTTATTGAGAATATGAAATGCAAAATTGTTACACTCTTTTTTTTTTAAGAGAAGATGAATATAGATGCAGGTTATAGACTCCATGATATAGATTCAGAGTTTCACATTGATAAATCACACTTCATAACCTTGGTCTGTCATTAATGAGGATGACTTCTTCACCCTTACAGAAAAAAACACATGAACTTCACATGTGATTTCTCACACGTGAAATATGTGGAAAATGTGTTTTGCACATGGGAAACATGTGGTTTTGGCCCAATTTTATGTGAATTACATGTGGGAACATTTTACACATGTGCTCTACATGGTAACACATGTTACAAAATCTGATACCATGTATTCCACATGTGGTTTTGCACATGGAAAACATGTTATTTGCACATGGGAAACATTTGATTTTGGCCCAATTTTATGTGAATCACATGTGGGAATGTTTTACACATGTGGTAACGTTTTACACATGTGCTCTACATGGGAACATGTTACAAAATGTGATCACATGTGGTAATGTCATCACATGTGAAATACATGGGAAATTCATGTGTTTTTTTCTGTAAGAGCACATCTGCTACTACTGTTGGTACACCTGTAAATTATAGTGAACACACTGTAACTGAAGCATGTTTCCCATTTAAACTGTACAGTATTTTTGAGTTGATTGAAATGTGTAGGAACTTTCAAACTGTAATCCATGACTTCCTGATTAACTGGGGGGCGAAATATGAGGTGACACAGAGGCCAAATTCCCTGAGTCATCCATCAACATGGGAAAGATGAAACCAAATGAGAGAGAAGTGTGTTGATTAGATGGTTATTTAAAAAAAAAAATCAAGGGTGCTCTGAGAGCACAATATCCCCCGCTGGCAACGATGCCATAAGTCTGGCATCATTATGAATTGAACGAAATTACAATATGCATATTACCAACATATAACAAAGAATCCTGTCAAGTTTCATGAAATTCCTCCAAAAACTGTGAGAGGAGTTAGTTTCAGAAGGTGAGCACCCTTCCCGGGACGGACGGACGGACGGACATCGCCATTACATAATCCCATTTCGGGCCTTTCGGCTAGCAGGGGATAAAAATTGTGGGTGAAGTTGATGTCAAAAGGCAAGCACACCTTGAGGAAATTGCCAAAGTACAAGTTTGTTAATAATCAAGGACAACAACTCTGGTAAAACGTGACCAAATTTGACCAAAAAAACAATATGCATATTATGGACATACAATGATGCCTTTTGGCAAGTTTCGTGAAAATCCTCCAAAAATTGTGAAAGTCGTTGATTTCAGAAGGAAAACACACTTTCATGAAATTGTCAAAGTACAATTTTGTTAATCAAGGGCTGTAACTCTGGTAAAATGTGACCGAATTTAACAAAATTACAATGCGTATTATCAACATATAACAAAGAATCCTGCCACATTTCGTGAAATTCCTCCAAAAATTGTAAGAGGGGTTGGTTTCAGAAGGTGTGCACCCTTCCCAGGATGGACGGATGGACATCGCCATGACATAATCCCCCTTCAGACCTTTTGGCCAGCAGGGGATAAAAATTGTGAGGGAAGTTGATGTCAAAAGGCAAGCACATCTTGATGAAATTGCCAAAGTACAAGTTTATAAAATATTAAGGGATGTAACTCTGGTAAAACACGGCTGAATTTAACAAAATAACAATATGCATACGACCCACATACAATAATGCCTTTTGGCAAGTTTCGTGAAATTCCTCCAAAAATTGTGCGAGTCGTTGATTTCAGAAGGAAAACACACTTTCATGAAATTGTCAAAGTATAAATTTGTTAATCAAGGGCTGTAACTCTGGTAAAATGTGACTGAATTTAATCAAATTACAATATGCGTATTACCAACATGTAATAAATAATTCTGCCGAGTTTTGTGAAATTCCTCCAAAAATTGTGAGAGGAGTTGGTTTCAGAAGGTGAGTACCCTCCCCCAGATGGATGGATGGAAATCGCCATGACACAATCCCCCTTTGGGCCTTTCAGCCAGCGGGGGATAATAGCTAATCATCTGAAAATGTCCATTTCTACTGTTAGGGTAATAAAAAGTGGACACCAACTGGAACTGGTACAAACTTGCCTGGAAGAGGAACCAAGTTTATTTTATCCCCACAGGAGGATAGTAAGGGAGGCAACAAAATCATGAAGGATCACTGTTGGTGAATTACAAGAAAAAGTAAAATCTTAGGGATTGTGTAAAGAGAAATGGTCTCAGATGCCCAGATCTGTATCTCCAACCTTATAAAACATTATAGGAGAAGAATCAGTGCTGTTTTACTGGTAAAGGGAGTTTGTACAGATTATTAAATGCAAGCACGTGTTTTTGTTGAAAATACCCTTACAGAAAAACCACGAGCTTCACATGTGATTTCTCACATGTGAAATATGTGGAAAATGTGTTTTGCACATGGGAAACGTTATTTGCACATGGGAAACATGTGGTTTTGGCCCAATTTTA
>JAPEIY010000012.1:47872079-47885730 GCA_026122135.1 Cathorops aguadulce | reverse complement strand
TATCTATCTATCTATCTATCTATCTATCTATCTATCTATCTATCTATCTATCTATCTATCTATCTATCTGTCTGTCTATCTGTCTGTCTGTCTGTCTGTCTTTTTCACAGAATCTGTGCTATGCTTTGCTGAGGTTATTGGCTATACATCTGTAGAAGTTATTAACTTGTAGTCAGACACCATATGTTTATTTAGTGCCCTTGTAAAAGAAGCAACCGTATTGGCAGCTCAATGGTCACAGGGGAATTCAAAGGAAATCACCACTTAATTAGTGGTCCTTAACCTCTGACTTTAACCTTTGACTGATGGAGCCCTTTGGTTTATTGTCCTCTAGGGGACTGGCTGGGGGCTCAGCTACCAAGCAGGTCCTGTCCAAAGTAGCACGAGCATCACTACAGCTTCATTCAGCTGGGGTCAAGTTCAAACATGGTCAATGCACTGTCCATTTATAAAGGATCAGACCTTGAGGGAGTCATGGTCAATACTAGACACTCATTTATAGCCTAATGAATGTTTCTCAATGTGTTTCACCATATTCTGATGTTTATAAGTTGGAAAAAAATAGCTTAGGGTATTTTTTAGATACATTAGTCTGTATATAATGTCCAGCCTAAATTGGATATTGCTGATATTGCTAAAATGAGTGTCTTTACTAGCTACCATTGTTTCTGTGCTTTGTATAGCTGTATATATATATATATATATATATATATATATATATATGAAACAAAATGTTATTAAACTGCTTATATAAATGTAGTTTTCTGTTGTACCAAAAATTCTCCATGGCATTACTCTGAAAAACTATAAAAATAAATAAATAAATAAATCTATCTATCTACACACATTTTTTTTTTTCAGAGTGATGCCATGGAGATATTTTTGGTACAACAGAAAACTAAATTTATATAAGCAGTTTAATATAATTTTGTTTCCTGTATAGGCTATTGCAATATTTACGCAATTTTATATAAAGTATGTTGCT
The DNA here is from genome assembly GCA_026122135.1 of Cathorops aguadulce. Classification (NCBI taxonomy): domain Eukaryota; kingdom Metazoa; phylum Chordata; class Actinopteri; order Siluriformes; family Ariidae; genus Cathorops; species Cathorops aguadulce. The sequence continues at coordinate 47,884,745 of JAPEIY010000012.1, read as the reverse complement.
AATTGCCAGGAAATTGCATGAGCAGTGTTGGGAAAAAGGATGAAAGATTGACACAAGTAGCCCAAAAATCAAGAACCCATTCAGCAGAAAGCTAGTAGTATAGTACCAGTAAGCAGCTGTTGCAGGCCTGTTGTATGGCGTGATGAGCTGAGGTGAGGTGCAGGCAGGCTGCGCTTCCCAAGGGTCATTGCGGTTGGTGTGTATTCTACAGATTACTCCTTGTATCCAGGCCCCTCTTTCATTTAAGTAAAGGGAACCAACGTCCTGCCGTAAAGACGTTAGGTATACAGTTTTAGGAGATGGAAATGTTTTAATATCTGTTTATCAGCTTATATTTCCTTTAAGTGAGTTTCTGAGCTCGTAATATCGGTGGTTTATTCGTTTGTCTTCCCAGCTGAGCGGCTTTATACAGACTAATTAAAGCTTCATTAAAGCACACACACTTTCACACCCTGCCGAGCATCGAGCAGATCTCTGACAAAAACGCATGCAAAGCCAGTCGCACTTGATTTTCTGTATTCCATTATCGAACAAAAAACAGGAGGAAAAAGGCTGGGCTTTGTCTTATGGTATTGACTTTCAGTTCCTAAATTATTTCACACTCCACAGTCGGATTATACAGACCATACTTATTGATTATTATTATTACACGTTTCGCAGTTGGACCTATTTTATTTTATGTCCACGCAAATAATTATTTTGAGAATATCGCTCTTTATCGAGACTACGGTATATTCCGACGTTGTTCGCTGTCCGCGGTGCTGATTCAAGTTCGCTCCATTTCCCGTTCTTGTCTAAACTTTCTGTTTGAATGATGTGCTCATGTGCACTGAGGTGAGAAGTGACCCTGTTAGTGCCAAAACTTTTACACATACCTCACCTAAACAGCATGGTTGAATTTCCCGTTGGGTGTTTGGATCATTCAGCATTCACAGACAGTGGTTTCTGAAATAGCTTTTATTCTCACGTAACGTCGATGTAAAACAAAGTGAACAAGAAATAATGTATAATGCGTTTGTTTTCCAGAACAAAGAAATTACTGTTTAAAAATAGAATACAAACTCAAAGTAAAGTAATAAATCAGTACAGATTGTTAATCTGTGTTAATATATGCAGTTGACTGTCAGTGTGGTTTTTGTTTGTTTGTTTTTTAAATAACATTTTCCTAAAACAAATATTAAAAATTTCTTTCTTGGCAAGAAAAAACTTTCAAGGACATGTCCAGTCTCCTTTTGCTGCAGTTACCACACCAAGAATGTGCAGAGTAAGACAGCCATCTCTGAAAAAAGGGAAGAAACAAAAAGGCATAGTGTTATTGTAAAAGTTTAAAATGACTTAAATGTCTAAAATTCGTCAGTGTAATTTTAGAAAAACAGGATAATTAAATTAAATTAATGTATTAATAATAATAATAATAATAATAATAATAATAATAATAATAATAATAAATCACACTCGCTGCAGAAGGTCAACTGAAATAAACACTACATGTAATAGTGATAGTGGCTTAATGTGTCCCTGTATTTCTTACATGTCCAACCAATATTTATTTTCTGTATTACAATAAGTAATAGCATGTCAACTCTGTCACAGTTTTAAAATGTAACACAGATGATCCAGTTCCTTTCATCACTGTAGGGGAGCAGATCAGTTTCTTTCTGACAAATTCACCCCATCTCCCTTGCAAACACAACCTTTCTCTTTCCTGTCTGGCTAGCACAGGGAGCATAGGGTTTGTCCTTTCTTTTTTTTTTTTTGGTCTCTGATATCTGTTTTTTTTTTTTTTCCACCAGTCTTTGGACTCCATGCAGCTTATGCAAATCACTTTTCTTTTATTTCTCAGTCCCCTCCCAGCAGCATGCAGGACTAGAATGGATGGTAAAAACGTGCATGCAGCCTACATTGACACAACAAAACACACACACACACACACACACACACACACACACACACACAGTGCAGACAACCAACTAATGTTACTTGGCTTAGTCTCAAATCTTACTTTTATAGCTACACAATTATGCAATTAATGTCCTCTACATTAATTTTAAATTTTCATATGTAAAGCTTTAAAAGGCAGACTAATTAATTTGGTGCAGAGAGAGAGAGAGAGAGAGAGAGAGAGAGAGAGAGAGAGAGAGAGAGAGAGAGAGAGGAGAAGACACTTTTCTGTTTGAGATGGCTGAAAAACAGAGACGATCTAGGGTGGCCCTAAAGCACACTTTTCACTAGGGATGAGTGCTGCCCATACCGGGGTTCGAATATGGCTGTAGACAGCCGTTTGAAACTATGGCTAGACTGGAACTGTGGGAGGGGGGCGTCTTGGAGGGGGTACTGTGGGTTAGGGGGTGTCTGATGAACCCAAGGCTCTGACATTCCCAGGCTCTGGGGCTGTGAGGAGTGGAGGGGGGCACACATCTTGAGATGGCCCTGACAGCACTGCCTTTTCACAGCCACATTACTGAAGCAGCCAGCCTCCCTCCCATAGCAACCTCCACACAGGTCAGAGGGTGAACAGCTCTCCCTTGGAGAGGGACGACAGAGAGAGCTGAAGAGAGAAAAGGGTATATGACTACAGACAGGCTACAGACAGGATGCCTCTGCAGCATTGAACTTGAACTTGATGGATGTCTTAAAAAAATGTTCACATGCATATCAAATGCAGATATGCAGCTCTACACATACAGTACCAGTCAAAAGTTTGTACATACCTTCTAATTCAGTGTTTAAAAACATCTTTATTAATTAAAATTCACTTCATGTTTTAAAGTAATGATGATGTCATTTCTCTTTACTTAGCTGAGCGCTTCTTGACATAATATGGATTACTACAGTCATGGAATAGGGCTATTTACTGTATGTTTACTACTTACTATTTACTGTTTGATCTCAAACACATTAAGAAGGCAAGAAATTGCACTAATTAACTTTTGGCGAGGCACATCTGTTAACTAAAAAGCATTCCAGGTGACGACCTCATGAAGCTGGTTAAGATAATGCCAGTAGTGTGCAAAGTGTCATCAAAGGAAACAGTGGATACTTTGAAGAATCTAAAATATGAAACACATTTTGTTGTTGTTTTTTTTTTACATTTTTTTGTTTACCACATAATTCCATATGTGTTCCATATGTTACTTCATCGTTTTGATGTCTTCAGTATTGTTTTACAATGTAGAAAATAGTCACAATACAGAAAAAGCTATGAATGAGTAGGAGTGTACAAACTTTTGACTGGTTCTGTAGCTACAAAAAAGTTTTGCTTTAGATAGCTATTAGGGTTGATTATTATATAATATATATTCTATTTTATTTTCTATTTTCCATGATAATATTTTAATTAGCAATTATTTTGGATTGATTAGTTACTGTTAGCTTTTAAAGCTTATTTTAATAGTTTTAACGATATTTGCATTCAATTTTATATAATGTTTCCTGACAACTCCAAATGTTTGTATAGTTCACAGGCAACATTAACAACACATAATACAGCTACTTGTACATCAAATTATTCTATTCCTACATCATTGACTGTATGTCTCCAATAAATCTTGGACAGAATCTTTTTTTTTTATAAGATGGGAAGCGACACTTCTTCTCCACTATTCCATACAGTCCTGTGTTTTCAAGTCAGGTCAGTTTATTTGTATTGTGCTTTTAACAACAGACATTATCGCAAAGCATCTTTACAGAAAACTAAAGACTTTAAACATATGAGATAATTTTATCTCTAATAAATTTATTTATCCCTCATGACCAAGCCTCAGGCAATGGTGGCAATTAAGGAGAAATTCCCTCAGACAACACGAGGAAGATACCTTGAGAGGAACCAGACTCAAAAGGGAACCCATCCTCATCTTGGTAACAGATAGTGTGATTATAAATAACTCGCTTCTGTAATCATGTCCTCTAGAGTCACAAAGTATAATTGTGCAACCAGGAAGTTCATTATAGTTTTTACATGAAGTCTATTTTGTTGAAGTTATCAACTGTTCATTGATGGAGACTTGCATGCAAAACTGTTCCTGACAACTGCAGTCCAAAAGTTATCACGCCGATTGTAGTCCTCAGCCATCAGAGCAAAACTATAAGTGCCCAGAGCCGTCTCAGTGTGTCAGAGCATCAGCACTGTGTTTTCCAGTGCTGTAGTATTATATACTCTGGTTAACACATACACTTATTCCCATTTTACTCTCCGAGGATAACCTCTGCCATGCAGACAACTGCTAATCTGTAAAGCCTAGACTAGAAGAACATATCTATCTTCCTTGGAGATACTTAAGACATTCTTTGCAAGAGATTAGTCTCAGCTAAAGATTAAGCTTGACCTACATTGGATGTCATCCAAGGCTCTGAATGGCATATGAGGCTGGTTATACTCCTGCCAAACCTTGTACGTCCTCTTTGCTCTTGGTTGTCAATCCACAATTACACATACTGAAAACGAATGACTGTATGTGACACAAGCAAAAGTACTAAAAAGCGTGTCATCGTCATGATAAAAAAAAAACTTTTCACACTTCAGAGAACCGTGGACCTAAAATGATGCCCTGGTGTGTGTGTGTGTGTGTGTGTGTGTGTGTGTGTGTGTGTAAGTGTAAAAGAATCATATAAAATGCAGCATCCACATGTGAAGTATGGATTCCTGCAGTTTGGTGGGTCTTTGTTAGAATGTAGAGGATGTGAACAGCCCACACCAAGGACTTTCATAATGATTTGAGTGATCCCCTATTGTTATCTTGAGATTTTCCTCTTTTCCATTAGAGGATTTACTGTACCTCATTAATGAAAGTTATAAGCTTTGGCCCTGTAACACACTAAGACTTACTGTTTGGTCTCAATGGCACTTGACCTAAATTTGAGTTAAATGTGTGCACTTGATTTAAGTGATCTGGATATTAGTATGTATAAGATCATATGCATCCCTGTTCTGAAACCTACAAAAAATGAGCAATATGTTCATAAATATTATTTAGACTGCCAAAAAAAAAAAAAAATCCCACCTGAATTTGAAGACTCACCTATTCAGTAGGTAAATTATATATATATATATATATATATATATATATACATATATAAAGTTTGTGCATTTGCTAGGCTGCTACCACATGGCTGCGCTCATTTTTACAGTCATGGGAAGAGACAACTAAACATGGCGCCTCATCTCGCCATCATCACAACATACCTCCCCCTCCCCTACTTCATCCTCCCAAACACACCAACCAACTCATCTTTTTGATTCACAGTGTCTATGTCACCTTTTTCTGCTCTGTTTTTATTATAGACTGTTACAGTGTAGACTATCACCACCCAGTCCATCTTATGTGCACACTGGCACACACTGACTGGTGGTCTCTCACCTCTGAATAGTTAAATTTGTCGAAAATGCCACAACTGGATATAATAAATGCTGATAGTCGTCAGCATGTGCAATAAAGATCCAGAAACTTATCTTCACTAACCAGAGCTTAAAAACTATTAGAGGCCATTTTAAAGTTAATAAACAGATATTCCTTCTCATTTATATTACTGCGGAATGTAGAATTAATTTATTTAAATGTAACACTCAACAGTTTAATCCTAATATACCATATTTTAAACTGATGCAATGTGCATTAATATTGCAATATGTGGACATGTTAAAATGATTAAGCTCTGCTTAAATTATCCTGCAACACAACGTGAAATATAAATGATCCTAGTATGCTGTAACAATGCAGTAAACATTTACTACTGTAATTGTATAGTAAATGTAAATGTCACGCATACATACATACATTGCTTGCTACAGTGGTAATGTACATTTTAGATACTGGACAAAAGGCCATAGGCCTGTTTTACGTATGCCACTGCAACCAACAACATCTCCATCTGTACCAGACAAGCATTAGCAATGAGTAGACCAATTAACATGATCAGGGGGCCTACAGCCTGCTCCTGTTTATTTGCCCGTATGCACACACACGCAGTCACACACAAAAGCTCTCCAATCTGCATACCAGTCTAATGTCTTTGGCATCTGGTCCTGTCTAGTCTGCCCGGGCTTTCCCACCCTGCCCCCCTTCAAGCAATGGTGGAGAAGTACCAGTTCTGACAATGGTGGGAACGGTGCTTTAGGAAGGAGGGGGCCTCCAGTGAGTGGGGAAAGATGCGAGTGGGGCAGAATAATAATGGCAGACACCACGTTCTGTTCATTAAGGCATACTGCTGCAGCTGCCGGCCCCATGGCAGCCCATGGACCAAACTAACTCTCACATCAATTCAAGATGGAGGCTAGAGTGCCAGGGGCATGGGGTGCCATTTTAGCCATTTCAACTGTGGCCAGGGAGCAAGAAGAAGGGGCAGCAAATGTATCACAACATTGCTCACTGTCATTGTAAAGCAGTTGTTAAAATGGTGCACCAACATAAGGATATATGTTGCAAACACCTAGCAAAGGAGAATTATTGATCAGTCTCAAGCTGGTTTATGTGCACATGAATTTCACTATCGAAACAATATTAATTTACCAAGTTTAGATTTTTTTTTTACTCTAGTAAAAAATGGAATGAATTGCAAATTGTGCTTGTGCATTTTATAATTAACAAGAGCAAAGAAAAAGAGCATTTTGAAGAGCTAGGCAATCATTCATTTTCATTCATTCATTAATTCATTGGTTCTTTAGTTCAATTATTCACCTAGTTGACATTTCTACAGGCAATGGAGATTTGGAATGGAGGAAGGAATAAAGAACAGTGAAACCAGGAGAATGGCGCAGAGACCAGAGTCTATGGGAAGTGCCTCTGGGATGCTGCCTCTCCCATTGACACACTGATGCTTTGGCCTTTTCTTTCCTTTCAGTGCAAATATGTCAAGAGGATCTTTGCTCAGCCCCACTCATTAGCAGTGCTAGTTGCTTTATTGTCTCCTCTCTATTTTCCTCTCATTATCAATCCCTGACTGCAAACAAAACTATTTACTTAAAAAAAAAAGAAGTTAAATTTTCAATTGTTTACTCCATATGCAACTTTCCCACTACTCTATCCCCCTAAAATTTAGAGAGAATCTAAACATTCGATTCCATCCCTCATGGATGATGTTCCAGTTCCAGGTATCATCATTATGTGTATTATACCTAAAGGCTGCAAATGTCAAATATTACGTACCTATTACAGAGAACCAGGATGCAATTAATTATGCACAAATCATGCTTTTCGGTTGTATTTGAATGCTATGTTTGTGTTTTATGAAAAACACTGTACTGGTTCTTGTGATAAGCTCGTTCATGTCCTTTTGCTCAGTGTAATCTGAATAGAGGCACCATTAATAAAAGGCTGATAGCCAGTCACAGTGTTTTTATTTGAATAACCAAGTAGAATATAAAATGCAATTTTAAGTTAAGCTACAATGTAATGATAGCTGCGTAGTAACAACAAAAATCTTAAAGACCAGGGTTCGATGTTCGTTCACATGGTGATCCTAACAAAAGAAGATGGCAGCCTCTACTGCAATCAGTGCCAGCTCATTTGTTTTCTTTACCTCCCCTCCTCCACGCTGTTAATTAGTATAGTAAAATCAGATAGGCAAAGCGCTGAGCCTGCTGGTTTTGCTCTCAAATGCATCCACGCACATGCGTGCACACACGCATGCACGCACGCACGCACGCACACACACACACACACACAGGAATAGAAAAGGCTATGATGCAACTCACCTCATGTGCCAGTCCAGCCATCTTAGCTGTTTCAGTGAGATCTCCCTCAAGATGGCCTCCCTGCCTTCCTCATTCATCGTGCCAAGGCTCTAGGGAGATCACGGCGCTTCATCGCCGGTGGCACGGGCATGGTGCCCCATATCCCCCAGATGGCACCGGAGATCTCTTGGCATGAGGAGAAACATGACAGTCATGGACAAAGGAGTTTTCCTCCTAGCATCTATGCATTGGTCACTCCTTCTGTACAGCATGCTGTACCTAAGTTCATGGAATGTTACTTCATTATGGCATGTTGCAGTTTGGAACAGGGCTCTGAATGGGAAAGGGGAAAAAAGAGGGGAAAAAATTAAGCATTGCAAAATATTCCTTGTTATTATCACCAATCTGGTACCATGGCAACCACTAACGGGTTTACTGCATGGACAAAATAAAGCAGTATCACCCAGCACAGAATACCCTAGAAAATGCCACAATTTTACGATAGGAGGCATACAATTTTCTTCAAACAAACAAACAAATGAACAAACATAAAGACACTACATACGTATGTACCATAACTATGTAAAATGCATTGTAAATTCAATGTTAAATAAAAGCAAAATAAAATATAGTTTGTGTTTTTAGGTTCCTTAAATAGTGTAGATATTAGATAACGTAGATTAATAGAATTTTCACTGAATACAGTGGAGCACCACAATTACAGTACATGTATATCTTACTAAACACATCCACAGATAGAGTTAAATGTCTAAGACTCCTCACAGCTTAATTCATATAAAAAGTTGCAAAGCAAAAGGTTGAGAATATGAGTGACGTTAACACTTGTACATTTTTGAATACCTTCATTCATAATAGATAGATAGATAGATAGATAGATAGATAGATAGATAGATAGATAGATAGATAGATAGATAGATAGATAGATAGAGCACATCAAATTCTTACAAATTATTATTTTTTTTTTCATTCACACACAGTCAAGCGCAGAATCCAAGTTGAGACATTGAAACTGAGGATAAAGGCTCACAATAGTCCCAAATAACCCAGAACCAAATAAACTCCCCTAGCAACAAGGCTCTCGCCTCTGTGTGTGATTTTTAATATACGGAGATTAAACAGTTTGTAAGTCTTTCACACATCAAATATAGAAGGATAACCTTAAGTTACACTCAATAAATATGTTTACCTGTGTCTCACAAAGCATTTTTTCCCTAATGTTAACTTTCCATATTTCAAAAATCAGCTCAACATTGAATGTTTAGAAATGTGTGTATGCATATTTAGAAAAGTGTAAAACATTTTTATTACAATTTAACAGAAAATAGTTTGCTTTCTTATTTAAAAAAAAACCCCAAAACAAAAAATTTTCTGTAGGCCTACCTGTAAATCCAGTCCTATAAGTCGTGCGGTATGGAATATATTCATATGGATGCGAGTTTGAGATTCATTTCTACTTTCGGTTATCTAGCTTTATGACATGTTTTTATACTCATACAGCTAGATAACCAAAGACAGAAACCAACCCCTCTGCATGCTTACTGCTGCTTGAGTGAGAGGAAACACTGAGGACGAGGAGTTGCATTTGCACATCTGAAAGGAAAACAGAGAGAGATTCATTAAAAAAAGAATATAATTAACAACACAGTGAAGCATAGGCCAACCATCAGAACAGTGTCTCTACATGTTACCTGCCCCATATTTCAGACTGCCTCAAGATTCCCTGAAGAAATATCCTATGTACAGTATATGTGACAAATGAATACTCAGAACTCTATTGTTATCTGTAGTCTAGGATGAATTAGGCTAAAAACTGATCTTCAATTAATAAAATGATAAAAAAAAATTTCCCTTTTTACATCTCAGCATGATGATCCAAATCCAATAATTTATAAATTTGTAATATGTAAAAAAAAAAAGAAAGAAAAGAAAAAAGAAAAGAAAAAATATGTGGGGCTGTAGAAATTTTCAGATATTGTGATATGGTTTATCACACAATATAAAGTTTAATCTAGCCTTTTTTTTAAACAACTTTTCAAATACAAAAACAGAAATCTCTCTCACAGTGTAGCCACAATCACACATTAAATAAAAATAGTATAATAGTAACAACAACAGCAATAATAATAATAATAATAATAATAATAATAATTATTATTATTATTATTATTATTATTATTGTAAAATGTCTAAGTTTTAAAAGTTTAATTTCAATTTATAACTGGGCTTTAAATCTTCCAACATTATATTTGGTAGAGAAAACATAACCTTACAATTTCAGAAATATCAGTAACAACATAAATATCTTACATTGTGAAACCATCTAAAAAAGACTCTCACTGACAATAAGACTTGTGTCTAGTCTCAGATCAATGTGTACATGATGTGTGTATGTTTAATGTAAACATGGTGTGTGTGTGTGTGTGTGTGTGTGTGTGTGTGTGTGTGTGTGTGTGTGTGTGTGTAAGGTGATGTGCACATGTAGGCCTCATTCTGTTCACTGAACAGTAAACTCACACATATTGCATGTTGTTTGACCTGCACCATCATTAAATTATATCTCAACACAATTACTCACACAAGCCAACTGTCTTCTAGCAGATGTTCTTCTAGAATTTACCCAACAATTATTCAGCTTATTAAATCAGCTTATTTATACCTGGCACTTCGATTACACTCAGATCTACTAAGCAGGCTAATATCTGTATATACATAACGATCAGTTACGAGCTGAAACAGAATCAAGAAGGCATTATTTAACAGTATTGCAAGACTATAAGCTGTTATATTGGCCTGAGTAGCCTGTTATAGACGGCAATCAAACTTGAAGGTGACAGTCTAACGGAATAGGCCTTACCGTAAATTTGACTGTAAATAAAGTAAATAAAAAATAATATCTAACCTCTCAAGAGGAAAAATGTGTATGAGCAGAATTTAAAACTAACGCATCTACAACATGACAATAGCCGAGGCCTTATCAAATAGTTACTCAAAAACAGGCTTTAATGCTTCTTGAGAAATGAGTGAACGTGAAGGAGTGGAAGTTGCTGAGGACAAAAGACACCAGATAAGATTCTTGGTTTGAGTGTCGACCCTGGTCCTGTTCCTTACTAAACACGTTCCTGTTGAGAAATATAGCAAATATCTGTATTTCCCACAAAACCTCCTGCAAATGAATGAACTATCATGCCATCATTTTAAAAGGAAACATTAGGAAAGCTAGTACACGTCCATGTCCTGTTTCACACGCTTAGTTCACAGATTAACCCATCATATTTAAATATGTTGTCCATAATAAGGATGTGGAGCTTTCTGTGTGTGGTGGCATCTAATTCAAGACATGTTTGTTATTAAAATGACTAATTTGCTGGATAAGCAGCACAGTTTTGCTGTTGTTTTTAGTAGAAAATAGTACCTCTGGACTCCATTCGCTTCAAATCGGCTCAGAGTTATAACGCAGCATCTTCAGCATCCTCAGCAAACGTGCAGATGTGCTGCTGCTGCAGCCACTCGGTAGCTCCACACGTCTCTCTCTCTCTCTCTCTCTCTGTGTATATATATATATATATATATATATATATGCGTGTATGTGCTAATCCTGTAGCCTAAAAGCACAGAAATCCTGAGCTCGACGATAAGTTTTAGTTTGATATCGACTTGTTCAGCTATACAGACTCTCTACAGCTGGTCCTGTGCGGTCTTCATGCAGAAATCGATTTTTATTGATCGCCTAATGGTGCTGATGTCCGACCCTCCGCCTGCTCTTCTGCACCTCGCGCGCTACCGACCACCGCTTTTCTTCCACTGGTCGCTAACGTCTGCAGTGACGTCACCCCGGCTCTGTCGGCGCCGTCGTTCAGATTGACCAATCACCGTGCGAGGACGGCGAAGGAACGGCGCGCGCGTTAAGGATGGTGGTGGGGGGTGGAGAGAGAACCCAGTGAGGATGAGTGTGTGAGGATGAGGGAACTGAAGCCACTACCTGTTACATTCAGGATCCTATTGAACAAATAGCCGTTTGCACGTTTCATTCCAAAGCACTTTAATCCTATAATCTCATCCATTTGGCGAGGAAACGCATCAGATTCCAATTCAGCCTCGGATTTCCAAGGAAAAATTAAAATAAACCGTGTCACGTGTGGAAATTTACAACTGTGCTTATCGCCAACATTTTCATCTGCGCCTAACTCCATTTAGATCAAGGTCTAATTTGTATGTTTAACGCTTGGATTTACACGTTATTTATATTTTGTTGAATAACGACCGACGAATAAGTATAAAGGTCGTGTATAATAATGTGCAACAGTTCACAAATCTACACTAACTCAAACAGATAGCCACAAATAAATAAATAAAAAGCTACTGATTTAGGATCCACAGACCCACTTAACTCGTGTGCTGTAATATACTGGTTTTAGCCACTCTCAAAATCTGCATCCTCAAGTAGGCTAGGCTTTCTATTTCTGCAGAAGAAAAGACCAGATCAGATATATAAGAAAATAAAATAATAATAATATCAGTGAATACCCAAATTTGCCTTAATTTGACCAAAAACTACACAAACAAAAACAAATAAAAAAACACACAAAACGGATCTACTTTTTTTTTTGCTTCTAACAGTGATCAATTATATTTAATCAAAAGGAATAAAAATGAATGCAGCATTTCTGCAATGCACTGGTGTTATATTCATTTTGCATATTCTTGTCTAATGAACACAGTAAAGTCGCTCTCACACACATAAGCTGAACATGTAACACGAAATGGTGAGCTATATAAAAGTTGATTTTTTTTAAAAAGAGTTTAAGAATGCTAACGTTTTCAATTCACTTTGATAATAATAATAATAATAATAATAATAATTCTATTTACTATGATTGCTATGTATTTACTACTTCTGCTATTATTATTATTATTATTATTATTATTATTATTATTATTATTATTATTATTATTATTATTATTATTATTATAGATCG
>JAPEIY010000012.1:46779800-46790221 GCA_026122135.1 Cathorops aguadulce | reverse complement strand
CTGTGTCCAAGGATCAGGTCGTCGAGGCCCCTGCCTTCGACTGCCGCCCAATCCACATTGCACCGGCCCCCTACGGCCCCCCGAAATTAATTTTAAAAAATTCTCAACGGATTTGGCATAATATAAAAAGGTTGTTTTTTTACTCAGAAAAAGCGGAAATCCATCGAAAAGCGGAAAACTCTCATCCCTGAGTTACACTTCGGGATTAACTTTATTTCTGATTACCCAGCCCCCCCAGTCACAACCTCACCATTAAGGCCCTGAATGTGCAGAGCTGATATGAGAGCTGAGAAAAGCTTGGCTTTGGTTCTCTCCATCAGCTGCTGGTCAGCCTGAAGTACGCTCTCTAACATCAGAGAGAGAGGAGGAAGAAGAGCTGGAGCTGATACCAAGACACTGAGTGAGAGAGAAGGGTTTGAGCTAAAAACCTTATAGTACAATATTTAAAGCAAACATATCATTAGCTGATCTATAAAATACAAAACACAGACCTTTTCCATTGTTTGAGGATGACGAGCAGCAAGGTGGCCATCATGGAGCCCAAACGCAGACATGCTACAGACTGGGGCATCAGCAACTGTGACAGAGAGACATGCATGAATCTGGGGTAGAAAAGTGAGTAGCCCATCAATAATTCACAAGTCACTAGTCTACACAAGACTGAAAAATTCCCCGTCATAGTTGGATTAGACAACAAATGCTTACTCCTTGCTTGCTAGTGTAAACACTTGGGTACATGTAAATACAATGCACATGTTACTAAAGCTGCTTTTATGTGGGCACTTGTGCTGCAACAAGTTGTTCCTGGAACAAGTTTCCCATCTAAACACGATCAGTGGCAAGTAGGAAACTTACGTGCGCGCGGTAGTGTTCATCTGGGTCATGGACAAGACTGCTTTAGGACAAATTCAATGGTCAGTTCTTCTCGAGTGATTTTCCTTGTCAAACTTAGCCAAACAGAACTGTCTGTTCTGGCTAAGGTACTTGAGTTCCTTGTCAGTCAACAAGTAAAAGAATACCTAGCAATTAATTCTATTTTATCGATTTCCCAGTCAGGATTTTGCAAAAAACATAGCACCATTACTGCAACCTTGAAGGTTATAAATGATATTACAGAAGCTTTAGATAATAAACAGTGCTGGCTTTCTCTTCTATAGACTTTTCTAAGGCTTTTCATAGTGTGGACCATAACATTTTGACTGAACGTCTTACAGCAGTTAGGTTTTCTGGACATGCAGTTGGATGGTTTGCAAACTATCTTAGACAGAACCCAGGCTGTCCAGTTAGAAGGTGTTTCTTCTGAGGTTCAGTTTGTCCACAAAGGGGTGCCACAAGGCTCAGTATTAGGCCCTTTGTTATTTACCTTGTATATAAACAATATTGGAGTGAATATCCCAAATGCAGCCTTTCATTTTTATGAGACAACACAGTCATATATTGCTTTGCATCCACAGCCTCAGAAGTGTTTGCATATATGCAGAATGTGTTTACTAGAGTGCAAGAACAACTCTGCCAATTGCAACTTGTTCTAAATGCTGTTAAAACAAACCTTATGTTTTGCACTAATTAAAAATCAGCAAGGTCAAATCAGTTTGTCACTGGCACCAGTAATGTTCAAAAAATTGAACTTGTATCTACTTTTAAATATCTGGGGTTCCTGATTGATGTGTCTTTTAAGGCACATATTCTGTATACCGCTAAGAAGCTGAAGGTTTTACTTGGATTTTATTTTCGAAATAAGTCTTGTTTTTCCTTTGGGGTGAAATAGAAACTGGTGGAGCTGACCTTTTTTCCAATAATTGATTATGGTGATGTGTTATATATGAATGCTTCCGCTCAATGCCTCCACGTGCTGGATAGTGTGTATCATGGTGCTCTGAGGTTTTTCATAAACTGTGGAGCTCTAACTCATCACTGTCTTATACACTAAAGTAAATTGGACATCTTTATCTGCGTGCTGGCTCGGCCATTGGTACATCTTTATCTACAAGACTATCCTTGAGATGATTCCATCTTATTTATCATCTCTTTTAATCCTGAATAATAGAGCCTACAGTCTTCGTTCTCTGGACTTTTTACATTTTACTGTTCTTAGGGTTAGAACAGAAATAGGGAAGAAAGCTTTTAGGTTTTCTGCTCCAACTATATGGAATAATTTGCAGTCAGAGCTCAAACTCCATAATCTGGTATCTCTGAATGTATTTTAGTCCATGATAAATCCCATTGTTTTGAGGCTTCATGAGTGCAAACGTTTTATTTGAATGGAAATGTCTTATTTGATCTTTGCCTGATTTTTATTTGTATTTTTATGTCTATGTCTAATGTGACAATGTGTTGAAACTGTTGTTTTTTGCTGCCATTCTTGCCCATGTCTCTCTTGTAAAAGAGATCTTTGATCTCAATGGGACAAACCTGGTTAAAAAAAGGTAATAATAATAATAATAATAATAATAATAATAATAATAATAATAATAAACAAAATAAATTGGAGGAAATTACAAACCTTTCATGAAGTAATCACTTCAAACTGAAACATTTTTCATCTGAGCTGCCTTTAATCACAGCAGAAGGTTCAAGAGCCACTTTTCTCATCATTTTTTAGTAAAATCCTTTGCTCTTTCACCCTTTTTTTATCACTTCCCTGGGAACCTGGAATAAACTTTTGTCAGTTTCACAGTTTGTTCCATTCGAGCAGCACAAAATCCAAGTGTAGGGTATTTAAATGACTAGCAAGGTGACCCAGCGATAGTAATGCTTTGTGAACAGTGAGCTTAACTGACCACCACTTCATGTCTTGCATATCTAATGAGGTGGATGTGACATTGGATGTAATCCACCTATTATTACATCATAGAAAACTTATTTGAATTTAAATATGTTTTGCTATTCATTTTTCTATGTAGTTAAATAATATTTTATTTTATTTTATTTAACTAGACAGGTGCTTGCTATGCTTTAACATTAAGCAAGTTATTCAGAAGAAAACAACATAATTATATTACATAGTTATTACTTGAAAATTAGTACATTTGACAAATTCTATCCAAAAGTTATTAACCAACTAAATCCCCTTATCCTCCATGACAAACCTGCTTTTATAATCAATTTGATGGGTGGTTTTTCAAATGCGGTATCTTAGTAAATAATCACACCAATTATACAGCTAGGCAGATAATCACACAACTCCCATTTGGCTTCAAGGCAAAAGGTCCTGAAAGACAATACATATTTTAACTGTACCGGTTACTGCAAGTTCTAAATATAGCTGTGCATGAGAATAAAGGGGGCAGCCATGGCCTGAAGCTTGGAGAAGCAAGCTTGGCCCCAAAGGGTTCACCAGTTCGATTCCTGGGACCAGCAGGGAAAATGTGAGAGGGATTTAATGAATGAACAGCACCTTCCCCTCCCTCTGTATGATGGCAGAAAAGCCCTTGAGCAAGGCACCTAATCCCCAATTGCGCCCTAGGCGCTGTAGCATCACTGTCCACTGCTCTGGGTATGTGTATGTGCTCAATGCTCACTTGTGTGTGCATGTGTGTGTTCACTGCTTCAGATGGATGAAATACAGAGGAGAAATTTCACTGTGCTTGAGTACATGTGACAAATAAAGGATTCTTCTTATTACCTCACTCAGGATGGAGTCCACCAGATGGCAAGTTTTTTTTTTTTCATTGGGTTTCTTTGTTAATGATATTACAGAAAAACGGCTGAACAAAACTTCATGAAACTTTCAGGATAGATGGCCATTGGTCTCAAATGGAACCTCCAACATTTTGAGGGTCATCTGGTCAAGGTCACCAAAAAGGTCAAAATCATTTTTGTTGAGGCTACTGCCTGATATAGATTTGCTAGCCACTATATCATTGTGCTGTAAGAATGTAAGAGCGTAACAATCATGCACTGCACATGCTCATACACATGTTCCAATTAAAATGGCCGGTGAGTTTATACAATTTGGTTCACCATTCAAAATAAATGGACTAGGCTAAAGAAATCACTTTCAGACATGTTTATGCTTATTACAGAGGGAACATGCATTCCACTGAGCTCTAGCACCGGGCCATTTCCGGGAAATAAGCATTTTGGTCATGGCGACAGCATGTGTATATCATCCTTGGTTCAGAGGTTTCCATTTCGGAAACTGTAAGAGGTAAGAGTAGAAAAATATGAAGTACAGACATTTGGTATATTTTACTTCTGTGATTTTTAAATTGTTAATTTTTGGATTACACTTCATTTCTGTGGCTACTGCCTCAGAGTAAATATACATGCTATATTTACTGTATGGACATGGTATCAGAAAACAATGTTATTTATAAGCAGTAGCCACATGCACCCATAAGGTACCTATTTTTTTCATGATATCTTCCTTCATATTCATCATAAGTGTTACAGGGTGAGGTTTGTTTTGCCTGGCAACACTTGTTCTTATTGTAAAGCAAACTATTCTATATTCTATTCTATATCCACAAGGACCCAGGTGAAGCATTTTATCCTATCTCAGCTTCAAGGCACTGTCCTCCACACGAAACAAGGCTGCTATTGCATTCCTCTAATTTATCTCAAAGCCAACTTATGTGGGTGAGCTGAGGGGGAGGTATCAAGCAATGCACTTTGCCTGTGTTCCCCTGGAAACAGTAAGAGAGGGGTACAAGGGGTTTACTTTGCATGCAAGGTGCTCACTCTCTTGAAAGAGAAAATGTGAGTATTCACAGAAGTTACACCTTGTTCTTTCCAGGGAAGCACTCAAAGGAAAAATATCCCTCTTCTTTCATATTTTTTCCTGTTTGTTCACTGTTATTTTTAATCTCTACAAGTGGCAGAGAAGTGTGTGTGTGTGTGTGTGGGGAGGGGACTATCAGCTGGTTACTTCTACTACTAACATATTGATGTGAATTATACAGGTGAACTTGTATGCCATTTGAATTTAAGGGGGATGAGAAAGCTGACTTAATTGAATATTGCAACAGCACACCTAATCACACCTCAAAACAATGTATTCTAACCCCACCAATTTTTACAGTTGCACCTCATTCTCAAAGTTACTGCCTGAAGTAGGTACAATAAAGTCAAAGCAGACAAGAGCACATACTATATAAATAAATGCATTAATTATCCTCATCATATAAATAAATAAATAAATAAATAAATGAGTATTATATTATGCCACTGTTTATGTGAGCTACATGCTGAAGTTTCTTAGACCGTATTTAACAGGGACATACCAGCCATACCTACAGCAGTAATGTCTCCTATAAGTTCTATGTTTGTAAGAGTCAAAGGTGGGCGCAGTTTTGATCTTGTGGTCATTTAATTTAATTCTACTTTAAGAATTACACTTAGATTTTACTGGTTAAATTCAGAATTGCATTTTTTCCTCACTAAGTAGGCTTTACATCAGGATGTATAATTTCATTTACAGTAGAAAAATATTTAAGTGGACGATACAGTGATGCTTGAAAGTTTGTGAACCCTTTTCTCTATTTCTGCATAAAACATCAGATTTTCACACAAGTCCTAACAGGAGATAAAGAGAACCCAGTTAAACAAATGAGAAAAAAAATTCTATACTTGGTCAATTATTTATTGAGAAAAATGATCCAATTTTACATATCTGTGAGTGGCAAAAGTATGTGAACCTTTGTTTTCAGTATCTGGTGTGACCACCTTGTGCAGCAATAACTGTAATTAAACATTTCTGGTAACTTGATCAGTCCTGCACACCAGCTTGGAGGAATTTTAACCCATTCCTCCATACAGAACAGCTTCAACTCTGGGATGGTGGTGGGTTTCTTCACATGAACTACTTGTTTCAGGTCCTTCCACAGCATTTTGATTGGATTAATATCAGGACTTTGACTTGGCCATTCCAAAACATTAACTTTATTCTTCTTTAACCAGTTTTTGGTAGAACAACTTGTGTGCTTAGGGTTGTTGTCTTGCTGCATGACCCACCTTCTCTTGAGGTTCAGTTCATGGACAGATGTTTTGACATTTTCCTTTAGAATTCATTGTTATAATTCAGAATTCATTGTTCCATCAATGATGGCAAGCCATACTGCCCAGATCCAGTAAAACAGGCTACCACCATCATGTTTCACAGAAGGGACAAGGTTCTTTTGCTGGAATGTAGTGGTTTCCTTTCTCCAAACATAACACTTCTCATTTAAACCAAAAAGTTCTATTTTGATCTCACCCATGTCATGCTCCACCCTGGACATCCACTCCAGAGATTATGGATCTCTCACGCCAGCACCGATCGGGATCCAGGACAGGAATTCCTTCTCTCCTGAACTCACTTCCTGGTTTTTCTTCTGCTTATTTAAAGTTCGTTCTCAGACTCTGACTTTGGCAAAATGCCTCCTTTGCTTCTCTAGCCATTTCTGAGTCTCTCTTGCTTCTCATGTTTTTTCTCTCTAGTGACTTTTTCTTGTTCATGGTATTTCCACTAGTATTTTTCTGGGTCATGATTTTTTGCACTAAGGGTCATTTCTGGTTCATGTTTTTTTTTTTTGCACTAAGGGTTATTTCTGGTGTATGGTTTCTTGCTCCAAGGGTCTTTTCTTGTTCATGTTTTTTTGCATTATCATTTTTGTCTTTGCCAGTCTCATGTTTTTGTCAAGTTGTTTGTCTCATTTTGTCTGGACTATTTTTACCATTTGTTTTTGTCCTGTTTGTTTACCTTTTGCCACACCCTTTCTTCCCTTAATTAAATCATATTATTTATTGGATTACTGTCTGTGTTCTGCTCTTGGATCCTAACTTCACCACACCTCCACCCACCCTAACAGTACCCTCTGGTCAACATCGATCCAGCAGAATTTGCCCATCTGAGAACGGCGACCCAGCAGCAAGGGACTCTCCTTGGGACCCACCAACAAGCCCTACAACAAATTACCCAACACCTCACCACCCTGTCCAACTCACTCAATCTTCTCACCATGCAGATGCAGCACTGTCAAGCTATGCCTACCCCTGCCCAGCTGTCTCCTACTTCAGCTCCTGCCACCACCTTTCTCCATGAACTGAGACTTCCAGCGCCTCAGCCCTATGATGGAGAACCAGGTACTTGCAGATAGTTTTTGTCTCAATGTTCATTGATCCCAGAGCTGCAACCTCTGGCCTTCCCTGCAGAATGCTCTCGGGTAGCATATACAATAATGGTCCTCACTGGCAAGGCCAGAGAGTGGGAAACAGTGGTCTGGGATGCCAATACACCCTTTTGTTCCTGTTTCAAGAATTTCTCCAAGGAGATGAGGCGAACTTTTGACCGCTCTCTGTCCGACTGGGAGGTGGCCAGAGAGATCATGGAGTTGCGAAAGGTGTCCAGGTCTACCTCGAATTATACCATCGAGTTCTGGACATTGGCGGATTCATGCAGTTGGAACGAGAGCACCCAGATTGATGCGTTCTTGCACGGCTTGTCTGATGCCATCAAGGATGCATTGGTATCATGGGAATTGCCATCAGACCTCTCCAGCCTCATGGACCTTGCCAACCGCATTGATGCTCAGATACAGCAATGGAGGAGTGAGAAGAACCACCTCAGCTTGACCTCCTCTCCACCTTCTGCCACGTCCGTCGAACCCATGCAGGTAGACTGGGTTTGAGGGTCAGCGGAGGAACAACATCACCAGCAGAGCATGGGGGCCTGCTTCTACTGCAGTCAGCTGGGACACATCTGCTGAACCTACCCACTAAAAGGACGAGACCACCAGTGAATCAAGGGGCCACAGTGGGCAATGCTCAGAACCAGTCCTCCGCTAATCATCCATTACTTCCTGTTATCATTATCTGTGACAACCAGCATCATGACCACCAGGCCATCGTTGACTCAGGGCAGACAGGATGACTCTACTCTCTCTCTCCCATCAAATGGCAAGCCATGTAGAAATACATCTCAGAATCTTTGGCAGCTGGGATCATCCGCCCTTCCTCCTCCCCAGCCGGGGCAGGATTCTTCTTCATCTGCCCCTGCATTGACTATTGGGGTCTTAATGCCATCACGGTCAAGAACCACTACCCACTACCATTCATGACCACGGCCTTTGAACTATTCCAGGGAGCCAAGGTATTTACCAAGCTAGATCTTTGCAGTGCATACCATCTTGTCAGGATCAGGGAGGGAGATGAATGGAAGATGGCATTTAACACCACCACTGGTCACTACAAGTACCTTGTGGTCCCTTTCAGCCTGACCAACACACCCGCAGTCTTCCAGGCACTCGTTAACGATGTCTTAAGGGACTTCCTAACCATCTTCAGTTTCATGTACCTGGATGACATCCTGATGATCTCCTACTCCCTGGAGGAACATCAGGGTCATATCTGGCAGGTCCTCCAGTGCCTGCTAGAGAAAAAAGTTGTTCATCAAGGTGGAAAAGAGCGAATTTTACCTCTGGCTCTGTCTCATTTCTGGGATTCACTTGTGTGAAAATCTGATAATGTTTTAGGTCATTTATGCAGAAATATAGAAAATTCAAAAGGGTTCACAAACTTTCAAGCACCACTGTATATTCAGGGATTAGATTAGGTTAAATTAGATTCATTTATTGGGTTTATTGGGCAAGGTAGTTTTCTGCAAAGCCAACAAAATACTGTACAGTTAGCATTTAACCCAAAGTGCAAAAAACAAAGTTGAACTGAGTGATTTAGTCCAAGAAACAGAAAAAGGAGGTAGGATGGCAAGAAAGTACAAAGTAACAGACAGTGCAAACAGCTCAATATAAGAGTAAACAACAATCCAGAGACATGTATGAATGTAAACCAAGAACTTGACTTGTACCTCCAAGTCATTTCTCACCATCAGTTAATTTCCTTCCTCATCACTGTCACAGTGAAACCTCCACAACCTTGAAATATCCTGGCATGACAAGGAAATACTGAAATGGTCATCTTACTGCATGAGTCACAGTCTGCATCTTCCCTACTTTATCAGAGCCTCAACCACAGTGGAGAGAGTCTTACAACCCAAGCACCCATAGACATCCCCTTCGAGTATCAAGAATTCCATGAGGTATTAAATAAGACCAAATATAGTGGCCCATCACCACACAGATCCTATGACTATAACAGAGCTCTTATTTGGGAGCATACCACCATGCTATTGAATCTATCCCCTCTCCTTAACTGAGCAACAGGGCATAGATGATTATTTCCAAGAGGCATTGCAACAGGGGTACATTCATCTCTCCACATCTCCTGCATCCAGAGGATTTTTATTTGTGAAGAAACAAGGAGGATATCAATATCCCCTCCCACTTGTCCCATCTGTGTTGGATCAACTCCATTCAGCAAAGATATTTACCAAGCTTGACCTACATAGTGCCTCCAACTTCATTCACATCAGAGAGGACAAAAAGTGAAAGACCCTTTAGCAGCACTGCTGGTCATCTTAACTACTAAATCATGCAATATGAGCTCTCGTATGCCCCCCTCAGTCTTCTAATGTCTCATTAAGGATGTCTTAAGGGACATGCTTTTAAAATTTGTAATCAGCAAACATTAATGACCACTTAATCTATTCACCCTCCCTGGAAACCCACGTTCATATTAAGTGCATCCTGGCACATCTCCTTGACAATCAGTTCCATGTAAATGGAGTGAAATGTGAATTTTATGCATCCTTCAGTTCCTTCTTTGGATACATAATTGGCCATGAGGGAATGGCCATGGACCAGGAATTAGCTAGGATTAGCTATGCTATAATTAAGCACTAAATAAATAAACTCAACTGAAAAAAGGCAAAAGTGGCTGCTGTCACTTAATGGCCCACTCCAAAGACTATGAAGGAGCTACAAAGATTTCTAGGCTTCACCAGTTTCTACCGAAGGTTCATCCAGTGTTTATTTCCATTGTGACTCCCTTCATGTCACTATTAAAGATGGGACATGAGCATCTGGCATGAACACAGATGCTAATGAGGCCTTTTGAGAAACCCAAGACTGCGTACACCACCACTCCCATTTTAACCCTCTGGGATCTGAGGGTATTTTCGGGCACTTTAATGATTTTGGCATGCTTTGATTTTGTTGTCAATTTCAACAAATCCTAGCAGTATTTTCAAAGTCATATTACTTTTTTTGTTTTCAGCACAAGTTGAGCTACAATATCTACAGTGGTGCTTGAAAGTTTGTGAACCCTTTAGAATTGTCTGTATTTCTGCATAAATATGATGAAAAACATCATTAGATATCACAAAAGTCCTAAAAATAGATAAATAGAACCCAGATAAACAGAGGAGACAAAAATGTTACACTTGGTCATTTATTTATTGAGGAAAATGATCCAATGTTAAATATCTGTGAGCAGCAAAAGTATGTGAACCTCTAGGATTAGCAGGTAATTTGAAGGTGAAATTAGAGTCATGTGTTTTCAATCAATGGGATGACAATCAGGTGTGAGTGGGCACCCTGTTTTAT
>JAPEIY010000012.1:46516104-46536012 GCA_026122135.1 Cathorops aguadulce | reverse complement strand
GAGCCAGACACACCTCGTTTCGTTTCTAGGAACCCTCTACTCACTTCCACAGAACTGTCATGTTGTTTTGAGCTTTGGAATGGTTTTAAAACTAGCGTTTTGTATCGGCAAAAAGACATGCCCTGGCCACTGCCGTGGTAGCACTTTCCAGTTGAAATCACAAAAAACTAATTTTCTCAAAACACATCCGATTGACCTGATTGTGATAGCAACTCAACGTATGCAATAATAATGTGAAAATAGACCTAAAAAGCATTTCACTGGAGTTTTCGTTTAACAGCTCTCCACCCCCTTCACACACACTGGTCTGGTCCTGGTCTTGACTCAGTCTCACCGTCTTGGTCTTAGTCTTGATTTGATCTTTACCCCTTAAAGTCTTGGTCGTGTTTTGGTCTCAATGCATTTTGGTCTTGGTCATGACTTGGTCTCGGTTCAAGTGATCTTGACTACAACATTAATATCTCATGTATGACAACACTTTGAATGGCACAAGTAATAGCTCATATTTCTTCATTTTTTGGGGGGTGAGCCTTCCATTTCAATTCCACACTTGCATTTAAATGTAGTACAATAACAAAAGTACTGGGAATTCTTGCTGTATTTGTGATGATGATGATGCCATTATTATTATAAATGTCGTACACCTGTGGTGAGCAGAAAAATGGTGTTTATCATATCACGTACATGTTGACTTATTACATAGTAATTATGTAATAAAATCATGGTAATTTGTAATTCACATTAAACAAAATGATGTTGATTGTATGAAAAGTAAATGAAGCTGGTGTTATTAAAGTGATGATAAATCAATTTATCAATGATTATACGTAACGTGAACAAGTAAAGAACAAGTAAAGAAAATGAGTGATTTAACTGAAAGGTTGCTACTGCCAATATTATTTTGGCAAAGTCATTCTGAATATTTTATTTATTTATTTTTATCATGTTGTAGCTTTGGAAATATCAGTGGAAACATTGTATGGAAGGTATGAAATGTCTTGTCCAGTGGAAAATATTGGTGCAAATCTGGTGAGGAGTGGTGAGAGATGTCAGCAAATGAGATTATTGGCATTATCAAAAAGGTGTGAAGTGTAATGTATTAGAACTGTATAAAATGAAAAACCCTGTGATTGATTAATTGGATCACTCTGCAGAATGACTTGACTTTTATTTAATTGAATAAAAGTCTATTTTTCTGCAACTCCTTGACTATCTTTGGTGAGCAAGTTTCCACAACAAATATCATCTCAGAATGCACATTTAAACTTGAGGTTCATTGCCTACAAGAGCAGATGATCAAACTGGGCTCCACACTTGTCAGCAAAGAACAGAAATCTAAGTTAGTGTCATTCATCATCTTTTGTATGACTCAGGAGGTCATCTCAATCATTTTGTATGACGTCATCTCAGTGAGCGATTCATTCATTTTGGGCAGCACATGTGTGCTACTCAGATTTGTTCACAAGCGGGTCTTTCCAAGTACACCCAGCTGCAGCCTGGAGAATGAGGTGGGGCATGTGTAGCCCCATCCATGGGTTCAGGATAGGGTTAAGATTGGTGCCTCATGGGTTATGGATGAGGCACCACCCTTAACCCTATCCTGAACCCATGGGCGGGGCTACACATGCCCCACCTCATTCTCCAGGCTGCAGCTCATTCTCATTCTCTGGCCTGCAGCTGGGACTTTCTCAGTCTTTTGGGTCTTGAGTCTTCCATTCACTTGTCACATGACCGCTGCATATTCTCAGTGTAGGGATGACTAATTTGTTCACAAATTATAACTAAAGATTTTTGGGTCTGAGTCTCTCATTTATCATTCACGTGTTCACAGCAGTAACATGACCTATACTGTTGTTATTGGAGAGGAAAGCTTGCTAAAGTTAGGTGAACAACCAGAACATTTCTGTAGATACTAATGGCCAATTGAGGCTCCAAAGCATGTATTGAGTATAAAGGCCCTTCCAGTTATCCAGATGAGAAAGATTTCCACCCCCTTCCAATTATCCAGATGAGAAAGACTACATGATATTAGACATAAATACTTTTGCTGAATTAATTTACGTCAAAATCTATTACTCATCCTGTACCCATCTATTTATAAGCCAGTTTTTAAACTGTATTTAAATTTTATGTGAACACCTACACTTCCTGTATACTTCCGCCCACTTGGGCACTAGCCAAATGAGTGTGGCTACTACTGATCTCTATGTTAAAAAAAAAAGCATACAAATGTGTCTGCAGAGTAAAAAAAGGTGTACATAAAGGGGGTAACATTTGTGTGATGGGACTGCGAGTGCTACTGCTGTCATGCTCCGCCCTGGACTTCCACTCTGGAGATTACTTATCTCCCAGGTCAGTGCTACTCCGGATCTGGGACGGGACTTCCATCTAGCCTGCACTTCACTTCCTGGTTCTCTCTGCTGTGTATAAATAAGCCATTCTCAGACCCTGACTTTGTCAGAACGTCTCGTTTCACTATTCTAGCCGTTTCTGTGCCTTTATTGCGTTTCATGGTTTTTGCTCAAGCTATTTTTCTAGTTTATGGTTTTTGCACTAAGGGCTTTTTTTTGTTTGTTTTTTTTTTTTGCTCTAGCGTTTTTGTCCTTGTCTGTCTCGTGTTTTTGTCAAGTTTTTTGTCTCTTTTTACCGGGACTATTTTTGCCATTTGTTTTTGTTCCGTTTTTGCCACACCCTTTTCCCTGGAATAAAGCACCTTATTTATTGGATTACTGTCTGTGTTCTGCTTGTGGATCCACACCTCCACCACTCCTAACAGTACGTTCTGGCCAACATGGATCCAGTGGAACTCGCCCATCTGAGAACAGCCATCCAGTAGCAAGGGACTCTCCTCAGGACCAATCAACAAGACCTCCAGCAGATCACCCAGAACCTTGCCACCCTGTCCAACTCACTCAATCTCCTCACCACACAGATGCAGCGCTATCAAGCCATGCCAACCCCTGCCCAGCTGTCTCCTACTTCAGCTCCTCTCTGCGAATGCAGACTTCCAGTGCCTCAGCCCTGTGATGGAGAACCAGGTACTTGCAGATCATTCCTATCTCAGTGCTCTTTGATCCTAGAGGTGCAACCTCTGGCCTTCCCCACAGAACGCTCCCGGGTAGCATATACAATCACGCTCCTCACCAGCAAGGCCAGAGAGTGGAGAACAGCAGTCTGGGATGCCAATGCACCCTTTTGTTTCTGTTTCAAGGATTTCTCCAAGAAGATGAGGTGAATTTTTGATCGCTCTCTGTCAGGCCAGGAGGTGACTAGAGAGCTCATGGAGTTGTGGCAAAGGTCCCGGTCTACCTCGGACTATGCCATCGAGTTCCGGATGTTGGCGGCATCATGTGGCTGGAACGAGAGCGACCAGGTTGACACATTCCTGCATAGTTTGTCCGATGCCATTAAGGATGAACTGGTATCATGGGAACTGCTATCGGACCATTTCAGTCTCATTGGGCCTCGCCAACCATATTGACACCCCGTTTCCAGCAATGGAGGAGAGAGAAGACCTGCCCCAGCTTCACCTCCTCTCCACCTCCCGCCTTGTCCATCGGACCCATGCAGGTAGACAAGCAAAGGAACGACAGCACCGGTGGAACACAGGGGCCTGTTTCTACTGCAGTCAGCAAGGACACATCTGCTGAGCCTGCCCACTAAAGGGAACGAAACCACCAGTGAATTGAGGAGCCCTGTTGGGCAACACTCAGAACCAGCCCCCCGCTGGGAATTCCGCTACTCACCCTCGACGTCCCTCTTACAGTCCTGACACTCAATGGCACCGTCTTGACCACCATCACCCACCTTACCACCCCGCTCACCCTGAGGATTTCCGGCAACACCTCTGAAACCATCCAACTCCACGTCATGAACAGCCCCCATGTACCCATCATCCTAGGATTACCCTGGTTAACGCAGCACAACCCCCACCTAAACTGGGCCGATAATACCATCCTAGGCTGGAGTCATTCTTGCCTAGCTTCCTGCCTGAACTCCACTCTGCCTCCTGCCAAACCACCACAGCCTTCAGCCAGTGAATTTCCCGATCTCTCTCATGTGCCTCTGGAATACCTGGACTTAAGACTCATCTTCAGCAAGACCCAAGCAGTGTCCCTTCCTTCTCACAGACTATGACTGTGGAATTTACCTCCTGCCCAGAACGGAACCACCCAAAGGGCGACTCTACTCTTTCTCTCCCGTCAAAAGGTAAGCTATGGAGAAGTACATCTCCAAGTCTCTGGCAGCTGGGATCATCTGCCCTTCCTCCTCCCCAGCAGGGGTGGGATTCTTCTTCATGGAGAAGATGATCAAGTCACTCCACCCCTGCACTGACTATTGAGGTCTCAACACCATCACAGTCAAGAACCGCTACCCACTACTGCTCATGACCACGGCCTTTGAACTACTCCAGGGAGCCAAGATATTTACCAAGTTGGACTTGCACAATGCCTACCATCTCGTCAGGATCAGGGAGAGGGACAAGTGGAAGATGGCCTTTAACACCACCACTGGCCACTACAAGTACCTCATAGTCCCTTTCAGCCTGACCAATGCACTTCCAGGCACTCGTCAACAACATCCTAAGGGACTTTATTAACATCTTCATTTTCATGTACCTGGATGACATCCTGATCATCTCTCACTCCCTGGAGGAACATTGGAGCTATGTCTGGCATGTCCTCTAGCACCTGCTAGAAAATAAGCTGTTTGTCAAGGCAGAAAAGAGTGAATTCCACCAGAGCTCTGTCTCATTTCTGGGGTTCATCATCTCCCTGGCTAGGAACCAGATGGACCCCCTCAAGCTTGAGGCAGTCCCAGACTGGCCTACCACATCCTCATGACAAGAGCTCCAACGTTTCCTGGGATTTGCTAATTTCTACAGGTGCTTCATCCATGACTTCAGCACGGTGGCCAGACCTCTCACTGTTTGACCTCAATTAAGACCAAGTTCAAGTGGGGGGAGGAAGCAGAGAAAGCCTTCTCCATGCTCAAGCACAAGTTCACCACAGCACCCATTCTCACCATACCCAATCTGACCAAACAGTTCATCATGGAGGTCGACGCTTCCAAGTCCATGGACAGAGCCATTCTCTCCCACAAGGCCAGCGATAACAAGGTCCACCCCTGCTCCTCCTTCTCTCACCGGCTGTCCCCTGCTGAACGGAATTATGACATTGGTGACAGAGTTGTTGGCCATCAAACTAGCCTTGGAGGAGTGGAGGAGCTGGCTTGAGGGGTCAGACCTCTCCTTACTAGACTGGACCAACCATAAGAACCTGGAGTACCTCAAGTCTCCCAAACATCTCAATTCCTGTGAAGCCTGCTGGTCTCTCTTCTTCTCCCTGTTCAACTTCATGCTCTCCTACCACCCAGGCTCCAAGAACAGCAAACCTGACACCCTGTCCAGGATGTTCTCTTCCCACCAAGAGGAGTCCAAGCCACCCAAAACCAGCCTTCCTCCATGCTGCCTGGTGGGAGCTGCCATTCTAGAGGTTGAGACACTTGTGCAGAAGGCCCTGGAGCAGGATCCAGGTGAAGGTAACTCAAGCAACATACCACCCAACCATCTGTTTGTTCCCTGTTCTGTGTGAACCCAGGTGCTGCAGTGGGTTCATGGCTCCAAGTTGGCTTGTCACCTGGGAGCTGCTTGAACCCTGGCACTCATCCAACAGAGCTTCTGGTGGCCATCCATCAAGGAAGATGTCCAGGAGTTCATGGCAGCCTGCAACACATGTGCCCAGAACAAGACAGCCAATCAACCCCCTGCCAGCTTGCTAAGACCCATGCCATTTCCTTATTGACCCTTCACATCACCCTGGACTTTGTCACAGGACTCCCCAACTCAGGTGGCAACACATGCATCCTCACAGTTCTCGAACGTTTCTCCAAGTCAGTCCATTTCATCCTTTTGCCCAAGCTTCCCACAGCTAAAGAAACTGCTGAATTACTTATCATCCATATTTTCCGCATACACAGACTCCCCACTGACATCGTCTCCAACCAGGGTCCTCAGTTCACTGTGCAGTTCTGGAGGGCCTTCTGCAAACATATTGGGGCCTCCTGTAGTCTCTTCTCAGGGTTACACCCTCAAACCAATGGCCAGGCGGAACGTGCAAACCAAGATTTGGAGGTGGTACTCAGGTGCATGGCATCCAGGGATGCCAGTTCTTGGAGTAAGTACTTAGGTTAAGTACGATCATAACACTCTTCCTTCATCTGCTACAGGTCTCTCTCCATTCCACTGCTCACTAGGGTACCAACCACCACTGTTCCCCAGCCAGGAGGAGGAGGTCACCGTACCCTTAGCCCAGATCTTCATACGCTGCTGCAGGAGGACATGGGCAATAGCCCGGAGAAGACTCATTTGCTCCACCCTAGCATCCAAGAGGCAGGCTGATGAATGCCACTGTAAGGTGCCCACCTACCAGGTGGTGCAACAAGTCATGCTCTCCACATGCCACCTGCCACTCAGAACTGTCTCCTGCAAGTTGGCTCCCAGGTACCTAGTGTCTTTCCTCATCAGCAAGGTAATCAATCCATGTACCATCAGACTGGCTTTACCACTCACCATGTGACGTGTTCACCCCACCTTTCACATATCACAGCTTAAATCCCTGGTCTCCAGTCCTTTGCTCCCACCTTCCAAACTGCCTCCCAAGCTCATCGATGGCGGTGAGGCTTTCATGGTCAAGAAACTGCTGAAGGTGCAGCAACGAGGCAGAGGACTCCAGTACCTGGTGGACTGGGAGGGTTACAGTCCCGAGAAGAGAAGTTGGGTCCCCAGCAGGTTAATATTGGACCCAACACTGATCACAGGTTTCCACCGGCAACACCCTGACACTCTTCCAAAAGCACCTGGAGGCACTCATTGAAGGAGGGGGGAGGGGGGGTACTGTCATGATCCACCCCAGACTTCCACTCTAGAGATAATTTATCTCCCAGGTCAGCACTAATCCGGATCCAGGACCGGAATTCCATCTAGCCTGCATTTCACTTCCTGGTTCTCTCTGCTGTGTATAAATAAGCCATTCTCAGACCCTGATTTTGCCAGAATATCTCATTTTGCTAGTCTAGCCATTTCTGTGCCTGTGTTTAATTGTTATTGCTCAAGCAATTTTTCTAGTTCATGGTTTTTGCACTAAGGTTTTTTTTTTTCTAGTTCATGGTTTTTGCACTTAGGGTTTTTTGTGTTTTTTTTTTTGCTCTAGTGTTTTTGTGCTTGTCACTTGTGTTCTTGTCATGTTTTTGTCAATTTTTTTGTCTCTTTTTACCTGGACTATTTTTGCCATTTGTTTACCTTTTTTGCCATGCCCTTTCCTGGATTAAAATTCATTATTTATCGGATTACTGCCTGTGTGTTCTGCTTCTGGATCCTAATCTCACCTCCCCTAACAGATTTTGGGAATAAATTGGCCATTGTTTAAAATATTCTTGAAGTGCCTATTTTCAGATGGCAACAACAGTAGACACAGTGTTGGATGTGTGCAATGTTAGCTGGCACAGAGGCCCCTGCCCCTCCACCCTCCCTCAGGATTCCCCTTAGGGATTTCCCAGTGGAGCAGTTGCATGATGAGACTCTGCAACATGCTTTTATCCAAGTGAGAGTAATCAATGGTCAAACCCTCCAGCCTCATGCTGGTGTGTGATGTGTCATGAATGCCAATGGGTAAACCCACTGGTCACCCCAAAAGTGCCATTGTGCCTTCTCCCCCTAATTGAGCTCACCTTTGAAAGAATTGGCATGTAACTCATTGGGCTATTAGATTGAACTGCAGACAAGTATCACTTTATTTTAGTCCTAGTTAATTATGCAACACAATTCCCAGAAGTCATACCACTGCACATTTCCACATGTAATGTCACAGAGGCACTGTTTACAATTATTTCCTGTGTTAGGATTACAAAGAAAATTCTGACTGATCAGGGCACTACATTTATGTCATGCATATTTCACAAACTCTACAAGTTATTGGGGATAAAATCAAGCTGCACAAGTGTTTATCACCAACAGACAGATGGCCTGGTCAAACAGTTTAATCAAATACTTAACATGATTCATAAGTTTGTGTGTGAAGAACCTAGGGTTAGGGAAATTGGAACAAATTAATTGAATCCCTGTTATTTGCAGTATGAGAAGTCCTGCAAGCTTTCAGCAGGTTCTCCCTGTTCTAATTATTGTATGGTTGCAAACCTTGTTGCATCCTGCATGTCATCAAGGAAATTGGGAGGCAGGACCTTCTAATAGTAAAAACGAAATTCACTGCATTCTTGATCTGCAGGCAAAACTGCACCCACTCAGTTGCATAACCCAGGAACATTTGCAACAGGCACAAGAACCTCAATCCTGGGTGTATAATAGGGTGTGTGCCTATGGGAATTCACACTAGGAAATAAAGTCCTCATGTTATTACCCACATCAAACTCAAAATTACTTGCCAAGTGCCAAGGGTCTTTTGAGGTCACACAGTGAGTTGGGGACATCGACTATGAGGTGAAATGAACAGATAGTGGGAGGGCACAGCAGATCTACAAACTTAAACTCAAACAAAACCCAAAAATGAAACACCATTTGCAAATTATGGCAAGTGCCCTGATGTGCCCCCCACACATTTAAATAAAATATAAAAATTTACAACAACAATTTATCCATTTTAAAAGTTATGAAATTGCTAAAAAATAGGCTTACCTGGGCACAGCCTTGTGCCCTGAAACCGGATAGCCACTTGTGTCATAACCAGCTCACAAGTACACCATTTCCCTTCGTAACACACAACCATCAAATAAAAACTTTTAATTTTCAAAAAAATCCCTGGGCACTGTAACACAGCTGATCACTTGTGTGTGTGTGTACGTTGTAGGACACAGCTCTTTCTCTCTCGTGCTCTTGTTACTGGCTATTTGAAAGATTCACAGAGACACACTTAAATAAACACCCAGTAATTAGACACAGGTGTAACTTGCTACATACCTGCTAGTTCAACCAGACTCCTCGCCGTTCATGGCTGAAGCTCAACCACACCCTCGCTACCACATATTACACCATACTATCATCCTATACTGTACCATTAGTTAATTTTCAATTTTTTTCTTTTTGACAATGCTTTAAAAATCCCCCCAAAACTGGTATTATTTCAATTTGACTGAACAGCTAAAACCTTTTATCCACATTTCCTATAACTTCATTTTTTTTTTCCATATTACATCACATTGAACACCAATTCAATTCTAGGTTCTGACACCACAAAATTCAGGGGGTGAATATTTATTCAAGGCACTGTAAACAATTCTACAGCATTACTGATAATGTTTGTTGGACCAGCTGTTTGTGCTCATGGTATCTTAATTTCCTTGCTTCTTATGCTGATGCTGGATCACCTAGTATACTTTCATTAGTTTTCACTCTGATGAGCCCCTTCAGCATTAATTAGTGTGGTCATTAATCAAGTCCAGCACAGATAGCTGCTTAATCTTGCTCTAATTAATTTATTTTCAGGAGGGCTACAAAAGTTAATTGGATTTGATTGGATATTGCTATGATTATCCCACATGAAACATCTTTAGTTATTAATCGGAGAATTGATTAATTGTTGCCTGTGATTACATGTTTTTTTGACAAGAATGCAATCTTGTGACAGAAGAAAAAAATACAACTACATTTTTATACTATGTCCTTGAATAAAGGATTGATTTGTCAAGTGTTTTACTGATTATGCTGTGAACCAATTGTGGGAAAATGTAGAAAATGTAGACAATTAAGTACAAGTGTTTATGCTGTATTTATGGGGTAATGGACTTTCAGAAGCACGCCACCAAAGACGTGGGTGCTACAACAATAATGTGTATCTTGAAACCCTACTGTACTTTTTGACATCCTGCTTAGTGAGAGGGAATGTATTTTAGAAGAAAAGTATTTACTTACTCACTTACTTACTTAGTGTAAGACTTTTGCTGAATTTGTGACTGGGTCAGTCTATAAAGGAGTTCCATTTTTAAATGGTCATTTTCATCAAGATAACAACAACAAAATAGTCTTCCATAACATCACAGTAACTTTAGAAATTGGGTTAACATTCAGACATTACATTCAGGTTTGTTAGCTAGCTGACTAGCATTAGCAGTGAGATTATAAACATATAGGGATATGTTTATAAAATATTCCTTATAAATCCAGATATTAGCTGATATTTATCTAAACTGACATGATTCTGAAAGAATTTGTAAGTACTAGCTAACATGATCAAACTTGACAGGATTTGGAATAATATTTTTAAAGCCATATGCATAAATGCTCACTGTGTTCTGTTACAGTATAGTTGAAAGCTCAGTCTTGTGGATGAAAACTAAGCATTTTTTATTTGGATCTTTTCTGACCAGAACACATAATTTCAACTCCATAGTTTCAGTTGATCTTCAAAAGCTGCATTTTGTGGATTGCTCTTAAGAAAGGCATCTTTCTTCTTTCTTACAGCTCTTCCTGCCACCCCATCCTCCCCACTGCATTGGCACAGTGTGATTATTAGGGTGGCCATATGTCAGGCTTTTGGACAGATAGTTCGCTTTTTTAGCTCTCTGTCCAGCATCTGGATGGATGCCTATTTGTCTTCCTTTTGATGGCATTGAATAAAAATCATGCAGACTTGGGAATTCACTCTCAGAGTGCTAGAGCACACTTTGTTACATTGCATCTTACTGGCTACTGTGAAATAAGTCTGCATTTTTATTTGCTGATGGTGTGTGCATGCACTCAGAACATGCATGATATCACAGTTATTTTCAATGTCAGTGTCATTATTTTGCAGGTTATTGGTTCCTGTACCTGTCAAATCAGTGATCTTGTATTTCACTGGTTTAATGTGTAAACCCTTGCCAATCACTAAGCATGTAGTGTAGTGACAGTGTCATTTATGTTGGTACCAGTTGATCATCAAACATATTTAATCTAGTTTATCTAAAGTTAATTAAGTCAATCAAAATGCTGAAACCAAGAACTGCATACCACCCGGAGTGGTGTAAACACAAATTCATTAATAAAAGTGCCATGGATGGATTGCATGCATTTTGCAAACTTTGCCAAGATGTAATTGATGAAAATAGCAAAGGAAAGGGAGTGACTGAATGGCATGCTACTACCAACAAGTTTAAGACCAACATCCACTGTGCTGGTAAATGATATCTTGCTTCATTTTTTTTTCTCTTTTCTCAACTCCCACTGATGACAAAAGATCTGCTGTCAAGCTGTGCAAAGTTCATCATATAGTGAAACATCAACCACCATACATGAGTGTGAATTGCAGCACAAAATTTGACAGGGAGATATAAGGACTCATCAGTTGCTAAATGTATCAGCTGCTAAAGGTAAACCTGCGGAAAAAGAAAGGCAAAAACATTATACACAAATGTACTCATTCCATACTCAGTCAAGAAGCACATTGGCACTGTCTGGTCATTTAGCACAAAATACTTTTCGCAAAAGTCTTTTAGCACAAATCTAAAGTCCTTTCACAAAATGCTCATTTCAATGTGGAATGGTCAAAATGATCAAAATAAAACACTCATATTGATATAGCAAGGGGTTTATTATGATTGCTTAGGAATGAGAATTCTTTGGTGTGTTTAGATATTTGTAGTGAAGTCATAAGAAATCTTGAATTGTGTGCACCTTCATAAATAGCTTCATTGCAACTTCTGGTCATATCACAAACTCCACTGACCATCAATAATTTATGCATTTCCCAAAATAATACACTGGGGAATTATGTCTCTTGCCCTGCTTGACAACATGTGTTTTGTTGACTAAGAGTGAAATCTAATCCTAAAAATTTACTCAAAATTATTAAAAGTCTGTTTCATATCAACATGTACCTGTTTTTGTATGTATTTAAGAAAGCCACAAAGTATTTGACTGAAAAAGACATATTTATATGAGAAAATTAGAATAATGTTCTCCTTAGTAACCAAGAGTTGTGAGATGAAAACAAAGAAACTTTCACTAAAGTATACTAGAATTAATTGTAATTAAATGAAAATACAGTCTAAATTTTCAGGATTTTATTTTACTGGGAAAGTGCTCAAATGGGTGAATGCTGCATGGGAAAAGGGTGGCGATCTTCCTATAAACACTTTGTTGAGCTATTTAGCTATATAGGAGGTTGGTGAACAATTATACACCATTAAAAAGGGGAGGAGACAAGTTGCACTCTAATTTCACATGCTCACAGCAGGAAGTGGCCGGAATGAGGCCATCCACAAAGCAGCATTTTGCCAAGGTCTTGACCCCAATGTCTGCACCAAATTAGCCTATCACGATGATCAAGCCTCCCTGGACTTCCTCAATGATCTGTCCATTTGACTTGGCAATTTGCTCAGAAATCGACCGTCCCTGCAGAACTCCATGCACCACCCACCTGTTACAGAGGACCCAAAGCTATCTCATGCACAAAGTTCAGCCCTTCTGAACACAAGCAAAAGCATTGAGAGATACCTGGCCTCTATTGTGGGGACTCCACACATCGTGTCAAGTTGCCCTTCTCATCAGGGAGGCTCCAAGGCTTCAACTATGGCTGAGAGAGCCCCAACTACCTGAAGTCCTTTCTCACTGAGTCATTCTCACTGAATCCTTTCTCACTTCAAATCATTTAAGCCAGATGTGCAGATAATAATCTCAGGATCAGTCTATGATGTCTCTGCCCTGATAAGTTCTGGAGCTGCTGGGAAGTTCATGGACAGTAAAACCACACAGACTCCAAATACCCGCACAACCACTCCAACAGCCCATTTGTATTGATTGTGGACCCATTTAAATAGGCATTGTGTCATGCACTATGCTTCTCATGCTTCAAGTCAGTGCCTTGCACTTTGAAATGATCTCATTCCTGATCAACAGAACCAAGAAACAGTCCATCATTTTGGGATTTCCATGGCTACAACAGCATGAGCCATAGATCTCTTGGCAGGACAGAGAAATACAACAGTGGCCCAATGGCTTGCATACAACACTGTCTCCACCTCCCCAAGCTCACAATTGCTTCGACCTCAGTAGAAAGCCCTGAAGTCACCACCACTGTCCACATTCCTGAGTGTTATCAGGCACACATGGAAGTATTTGGTAAGGGTAAACCCATTGGACTCCCTCCTCACTGATCACATGACTGTGCGCTAGAGCTCCTTCCTGACACCATGCATCCTAGTAGCCAAATCTACCCACTTTCCATCTTTGAGCAAAAGTTTATGGATGATTACAAGATGCTCTACATCAGAGGTTCATTCATCTATCTATGTCACTTGCATCTGCTGGTTTCTTCCTCATGGAGAACAAAGGAGGGGGCCTTAGGCATTGATTATAGAGGACTCAAACAATTTACATTACATTACATTACATTACAGGCATTTAGCAGATGCTATAATCCAGAGTGATGTACAATGAGCACACTCACCCAGCTCATGGGGAGCAATTGGGGGTTAAGTGCAAGGGCACTTCAGCCATGGGTTTTCCTGCCAGGCCAGGGAATCAAAGCAGCGACCCTTTGGGCCTAAGGTCACTTCTCTAACCTTTAGGCTATGGCTGCCCCACAGCCATGAGTGAGCCTGATCCTGATTTGTTATGACCATGGATTAAAATCACCGTGAGATATCAGTATCCCTTGCCTTTAATTCCCTTGAACAACTCAGATCAGCCAAGGTGTTCACAAAGCTTTACCTATGTAGTACTTATGTTTTGGTGCACATCTGAGAGGGTGACAAGTGGAATACAGTGTTTAGAACCACCTTTGACCACTATGAATACTGCATGATGCCATATGTGTGCTGAATGTCTTCTGATGCCTGATCAATGAGAAAAGCTCAGCAAATTCATCATTGCTAACATAGATGATATTCTTATCTATTTGCCTACCCAAGAAAGTCATGAGCTCCATATAAAAAGTGTCCTGTTTCGACTCCTTGAGAACTGATTGTTTGTCACAGCTGAGAAATACAAATTTTATGTCACCCATATCTCCTTCCTTGGATGCATAATCAGTGCAGAGGGATTAACTATGGATAAGGAGAAGGTTTCAGCAGTCATCACACAACCCAGTCCCACCACAGTCAAGGAGCTTAAGTATTCACAGACTTGTATTGGCAATTCATCAGAGGATTCAGCTCCATTGCTGTTCCACTCACAGCCCTGCTCAAGAAGGGTCCTCTGAAATCTTGAGGTTAAAAGAAACTTCATTCAACTCAAAAAGTGTTTACTGCTTCACACAAGTTAAATGCAGAGAAAGGATTCCATTGCACCGCAATGTGTATGTAAAAAAAATAAATAAATAAAGGCTTCTAATTCTAAAAATCAAGTCATGTTTATTTGTATAGCACTTTTAACAACAAATATTGTCGCAAAGCAGCTTTATTGAAAATTAAAGACTTTTAAAAGGAGCTAATTTTATCCCGAATTTATCCTGAATGAGCAAGCTTGTGGCAAGGTGGCAAGGAAAAACGTCCTCAGATGACATGAGGAAGAAACCTCAAGAGGAACCAGACTCAAAAGGGAACCCATCCTCATTTGGCTGATAGCAGATAGCATGATTATAAATAAATGGCTTCTATAACTGTGTCCTGTATAGTTGCAAAGTATAACTGTGAAACTAGGAAAATCATTATAGTTTTAACATGAAGTCTGTTTTGTTGAAGTTATAAACTGTTCAATCGTGGAAACTTGAGTGCAAAACTATTCATGTCTATTCATGACTATTGCTGTCCTAATCTTCACAAGTCAACTGTAGTCATCAGGCATAAATGTATCACCGTAAGTGTCCAGAGCCATCTATCAAGTGTGACTTTTGACTGCCCGTATGGGGCAGTCCTCCACAGGAGTGATGAGATGAGACTCCAGCCAGATGTAGGACATCAGGATGGATCAGGCAAGTCTGAGGAGCAGAAGAGGTCAGCACTTACTGGTGTCTTAGGATTGATATGTAACTCAGGGAGGGACAGACAGAGGGAAGAGATGGGGGTGATTTTGTTAGGTATGCCCAATATCACCTAAAGAGCAAGAACAGGATACATTTTGTACTGAGAGCAAGCAGGGACTCCGGCAAGACCAACTATGACAGCATAACTAACAGGGGAGAGATAGAAGGTTAAACAGACATGAGGGCACCCTGGGACATAAAGCAGCCAGCATTTACTATTTTCACTGATCACAAAAATCTGGAGTATCTGAAAACTGCTCTATGACTGAATCCTCGTCAAACCCACTGGGCCCTCTTCTTCACACATTTTCTGTTTACCATAGCCTACAGACCTGGCTCTAAAACACAAAATTTGACTCTCAGTCCCATATCTACCCACTCATAGCTCCAGTCCAGGATCCAAAACCCATTATCCCTCTAGCCTGCTTTGGAAAATCCTTGACCTCGGAGATTGATCAAGAATTTGCTCAAACCATGCCATATCATGTTCCCACTAACTGCCCAGCTAATCATACTTATGTCCCCTCATGCTTCATTGGCCATCTGATCACTTAGCCACACACCACTCCTACCACTGGGCATCCAGGCAGCCAGCACACTTACCAATTATTGCAAAGTAAATACTGGTGACCCACATGTTGATTGATGTCAACCATTACATAACTGGCAAAGCTCTTGTTAAAATAGGTGACTGAATAAACATCTAACCCCTCATATTGGAAATTGATTTTGCTTTAAATTGCTTGATTTTATGTGTAATTCTGCCATCCATAGCTACGTAAGAGTAACAAGTAGACCATCTCAAAATGAAAGATAAATTAATCTTACACTAAAGTTAAAATTTAATTGTAAACAATTAAAAAAAAAGCCTATTTAGCCTTTGTTAGCAATATAAAACACATCGTCAATGTAGGTCTTTACAAAATATAATATTTTGCCATGCGTTATATATTTTGAAGTCATGAATATGTGGCTGCATATGCTTAGATGCCAGTCAGAATAAATGGTCTAATAACAATTCTCCATTCAGCCAGGCTGTGCTGCACTGCATGTCTGTGTCAGCTGGGTATTACACCAAGGATGGTTGGAGACAGATGTAAATGCAGAAGGTGTTGTTTATTAATAAAAACGAAAACAGGTAAACAATCCAGAATGGCAGGCAAAATCGTAAATGGTACAACAGGCAATAGATCAAGCAAAACACAGACTATTATAGACTAAGCAGAATCAAAATGATGAAACAGGAAATGAAGGATCAGAAAACCAGTAGAACAATCAAGAAGCAAGGCTTGGTATTGTGTCAACAATGCAACTCAATACTTCACAAAATGAGTGTGATTTTAGAGTCCTGATATAAGCATGCTGACTGCACCTTAAATCATATGCAGGTGTGTTTGTAGTGTGCACTGTCCAGAGCGCACCCAAGAGTCTGTCTATTGCATGCGCCAGGGTGGGCAGGTGTGCCAGAACTCCTCCCCCCCAAAGAGCTCCCTACAAGAGCTTAAATCCATCTTCCGTGGCCCCAGGGATGAGGGCCTGACACTGGATACCATGCCATCAGTGTTCTGCTCTGTGCCTATGTGGCACCAAATTCTTGGCTAACGTTGGGGCTTGCCACATCATGAGTTTTGGTTTAAGAAATTACCTTTCAACATTCCAGAAATGTAATGAATCAAGTAGTTGTGGGATTTAATGGGGTTGTTATTTAACTAGATGATGGGGTAGTAGTCAATGAAAGGTGGGAACAACATCTGGAGCACTTACCCTTTCTCCTTGCTTGCCTTGCCCAGGTGCATCTGATGGCCAATCTAGCAAACTGCGAGTTGTCTGGAGTGAATGTAACATATTGGGTAAGGTAGAAGGGCAGGGGTATGTATGCTCTATCCATGCCAAAGTAACAGCGATCAAGGAGTTTCCCCATTCCAATCACTAAAATGAATGCATGTGTTTTTTTTGTGTGTGTGTGTGTTTCAAAACCATTGTTTATCTGGACTGAGGCTTGTCAAAAAGTATTCGAGGGCATTAAAGCCCTTTAAACCTCTGTGCCTGTCTTAATGGCTCCCCGGCTGGAAAAGCCATTTAAAGATCCAGGTTGATGTCAGCAAGGTGGGGGCAGGGGCAATGCTATTACAAGGAGATGATGCTGGTGTTGAGCATCCAGTTTAATTTTTTTTTTCACAAATTCACAAACTATCAGTTGAATTACTCAGCTATCAAAAAAGAGGCACTTGCCTAATTGTTGGCACGCCAACATTTTGAAGTATATGTAGGAAGTGGTGGTTTACCTGTTGTCATATCCAGTGATCACAACCCCCTCACCTTCCTGCATTCACTGCAAAACCCAAACCAACAGATGATGTGATGGGATATTTTCCTCCAACCTTATCACTTGCATATTAGACACATTAAAGATTCTGAAAACATGGTGACCTATGCTTTTTCTAGGGTGCCTGTGTTTTAATTTTCAAAGGTTTGTACAGAAAATTCAGGTTTGTATTTCTCTTCCTCTTGTCCCTGCAACAAGCTTCAGGTGCTGTTGTCATGGTGAGGTGGAAATTCATTATATAATTTTGTTTGGTCAATGTGACTTTAAATATTTCAGCTGAAATTTGGAACTTGTTTTGGTTGTCATGTGAAATTAGGAAATGCCTTAGTTTCCTGCTTTTAAGGAGGAGGGTGTCACGGCCCTCTTGGCTTCACCCCTTTTCCCCAAGCCATGTTGTGTTTTTTCTTGTTGATTCCTTGCAGGTGTGCTGATGATGGGAAGGAGGCAGTCAGCCCAATTGGATGCATTGGGGCATGGGTGTATCCAAACTTTATCAGCATGGCTACTCCTCTCCTCTATGGGGGATGTGGTGGCAGACACTTGTTCAGGAATGTCAGTGCTAGACTGTTGGGAGAAGGCCTGTCGCTTTGGCTATGTGTTGTTCTGAAAGACTTTTTGGGACAGACTTCAGTCTGAATTTTGGACTTTTGCTCTTTTAAGTAAGTGTGTGTAGCAGCAGAGGCATGGCCAAGTGTCAGTTTGTGAATGGAAGGCAGGGTCAGGGAAGGTGAGTGGCAAAGTCAATGCACTAGGATGTGTGTGTGTGCCTCTGTCTGAGTAAAGAATGAAACATATGAAGCTGAAAAGCAGTAAAATTAAGAGTGTGTAAACATCATCTCTTGTCTGCTGTGCTTCAGTACTCCACCCACATCAGGGCTTACTATGGTAGTGCCAAAACCCAGGAGATACTGAAGGGCACCACCCATGGAGTCCTCCCCATTGAAGGACCTCATCTCTGCCCTCATGACTGCCTAACAAAACCACCATCAAGTGCTGATCACTCTCCAAAAGGAGAACAAGCAATGCTTTGAAGCCTTGATGCTGACTCAGCAGGAAGATTGCCAGGCATTCCGGCACCTGCTGTTATCAGCGGAGTCCTCGACTGCCACTGCAGTGGACCCTCCCCCATGTCACCCTTACAAAATGGGTCCATGCGACGATCCAGAAGCTTTCTTGGCACTCTTCGAGCAAGCAGCCGAAGTGTGGGGGTGGCTGGTTGATCAGTGTGTAGGGCAACTACTCCCACTATTGACTGGCAAGGTGCAGCTCACCACACAACAGCTCCCCACTGACAGCTGGCTTGTATATGCCAACTTAAAGTGAGCCATCCTGCAGCATTGCTGGCTGCTCCCTGGAACATCATCATCAGTGCTTCTGGACACTGACACTGGAGGAGGTCAGCCAGCCATTTGCATTTAGCCAAAAGCTCTGGGATGCCTGCCAGTGGTGGCTGAGGGTGGACAAACATGACGCCAAGGGAATAATTGACCTGGTGACACTGGAATGGTTCATCGTACGACTTCCGGAAGGAACGGCGGCGTGGGTCCAGTGCCATTGCCCGGCATTGCTGGAACAAGCCAGCGAGTTGGCAGAGGACTATCTGGCAGCAGTTCTGATAACAGGCAGATGTGTTGTCTCTTCCCCTCCCCTTTCTTTTTCCCCTTCCCCTTTCTTTTTCCCTTCCCTGCCCTGTTCCCTCACCATGGAGGTGTGGGCAGGCACCCCACCAGCCAGCCTGTTGCATCTGTGATGTCCTCCCATCTTCCCCTTAGGTGTCTGTCTTCCCCTCAGGTGAGTGATGCCCATAACACCAGTGCAGAGGAGAAGCTGCAGGCACATCTCCAAAGTAAAGGCTCCATGATGGAGGTGGGAGTGGTGGTCCAGATCCCCAATGCAGCAGAGACTGCCCCTGATCGGGCCAGAGCATATTGCATACCGGTAAGCGGTCAAGGGGATATGTATCATGCATTGGTGGATTCTGACTGTAATCAGACATCAATCCACCAAAGCCTGGTGCAAGGTGAGGCATTGGGGAGAGCACAAGTAGTGAACGTTTTGTGTGTGCATGGGGATGTTCACAACTACCCATTAGTGTCTGTCCACATTCTATTTCTGGGGAAAAAAACATAGAATAAAGATGGTGGTTAATCCTTGTTTCACCCACTCTGATTTGGGGGGCTGATTGGCCAGGGTTTAAAAGATTGATGGA
Source organism: Cathorops aguadulce (assembly GCA_026122135.1). Taxonomy (NCBI): domain Eukaryota; kingdom Metazoa; phylum Chordata; class Actinopteri; order Siluriformes; family Ariidae; genus Cathorops; species Cathorops aguadulce. Next base: position 46,516,526 of record JAPEIY010000012.1, on the reverse strand, counting down.
ACACATGGTGAAGGGTGGGTCCTGCATTAGTATGTCATGGGGAGATCCCGGTGTGGCATTGACTGGGGAAGCGGTCACAGAGCCGTCTATGTCAGCACCATGTCAGGGTGATACAAGGAGTGAGGAGCAGCTAGCCCCTCCTCTGTCTCTTGTGGATTCCTGGATTTCCCATTAGAGCAGTCATGAGATGATACTCTGTGTCATGTGTTTGACTAAGTGAGAGTAATCAATGGTCAAACTCTTCAGCCGAATTCGATGCCCGTCTTCCTGTATTTCGCCATTATTAAAGATAGGTTGTACTGAGTGACGCATGACACTCAAACTGGTGAACAGTGATGGGAATAACGGCGTTAGAAATAAACGGCATTACTAACAGCGTTACTTTTTTTTAGTAACGAGTAATCTAACTAATTACTTTTTAC
>JAPEIY010000012.1:46308064-46320126 GCA_026122135.1 Cathorops aguadulce | reverse complement strand
ATGTGTAATCTAAGTTTATATTATTAACCTTACTTTCACGTTATAAGTTAAACAGATGTTATATTAAACTTTGTCTTATCAACATTTTGGAAATTGTTTGTGTTCATTGAGAAAATGTCAGTTTCAAAGGGGGTGTACTCATTTACGCTCAGCACCATGTATATATATATATATATATATATATAGTTTTGCTTTGTTTGATTCAGAAATAGAAAAGTAGTCTGTTCAGTCATAATTTTTCTTCATTTACATCTTCAGTTTTGTTATCCCCCGCTGGCTGAAAGGCCCGAAGGGGGATTATGTTGTGTCTTTGTCCATCCGTCCGTTCCAGGAAGGGTGCTCACCTTCTGAAACCAAGTCCTTTCACAATTTTTGGAGGAATTTCACGAAACTTGGCAGGATTCTTTGTCATATGTCGGTAGTACGCATATTGTAATTTCATTCAGTTTGGTCGCATTTTACCAGAGTTACAGCCCTCGATTAACAAAATTATACTTTGACAATTTCATGAGAGTGTGTTTTTCTTCTGAAATCAACTCCTCTTACATTTTTGGAGGAATTTCACCAAACCTGGTAAAAGGCATTGTTATGTGTTACTAGTACGCATATTGTTATTTTGTTAAATTCGGTCGCATTTCACCAGAGTTGTGGCCCTTGATTAACAACCTTGTACTTTCACAATTTCATGAAGGTGTGCTTCCTTTCTCACATCAACTACTCTCATAATTTTTGGACAAATTTCTCGAAGCTTGGCAAAAAGCCTTGTTATGTGACGGTAATATGGATGTTGCAATTTTTTATTTCGTTTGTGAAAATTTTATCAGAAATTTTACCCTTGATGAAATAATTAAGAACCCTTTATTCACATGCACACTTATTCACGTCACATGCACACTTCAAGCACAGTGAAATCCATCCTCTGCATTTAACCCAACTGAAGCAGTGAACACACACTCAAAGCAGTGGACAGCCACACCAGAGCGCCCGGGGAGCAGTCAGGGGTCAAGGGCACCTCGGCCCAAAGCCGCCCCATGTCAACCTAATTGCATGTCTTTGGATTGTGGGGGAAACCGGAGCACCTGGAGGAAACCCACGCAGACACGGGGAGAACATGCAAACTCCTCACAGCAAGGCCCTTGCTGGCTGCTGGGTTCGAAGCTGGAACCTTCTTGCTGTGAGGCGACCATGCTAACCACTACACGACCATGCCACCCAAGTGTACTTTGAGGCCTGTATCACACAAATATGTTGATGCAAAAGGTAGGAGAATTTTAAGGCAACGTCACAGAGCAGGGAGTACTCCTGCATCAGCGTTACCCAGAAGGATATAAGAGAACAGGTGCTAAAAAAGGTGCTTCGGCCTGCTGTCATTCTTCAGGTCATTAAGCTGCTGTTGCATTGCAGTGAGAAATTGTTTGCGGTGCAAACAAATGAGTCCCTAACAAATGAAAATGGCTGGTAGTCCTCCTTGAAATAAGAAATGGCATGCTGTTTAAAGGGCATATTCTGGACCAAATTCGTGTTTTTTATATGAAAGCATGCCCCTTTACACACTCTTCCTGAAGGGTAATTTTTCACAAGGCCATCTGTCTACAGCAGAACAAAAATTAAATAACAAAACACGTCTGGAAAACTCCCAAGGGAGTCTGTAGCCAGATTCGTGATGTTATCTGCAGAAGCATTAGCGGGCTGTGTGAGCTTTGCATGGTTACAGTGCACAGCCTGTGTAGACCAAGCGCTCCCAATCTCTCTCATTGTCCAGTCTTCTGAAAAAATGAATACTAATCCCATCAAGATTGGTGTTGCTATACCCTCCTACGATACATCTGTTAACCATTTTAATAATTACACGATAATGTTGAAGAAATTTGTAGAAAACCACCAGGTCGTTTTCTCATAAACAAACCAGTGCTGACATAGGATTCAGAGGGAGGTGTCTCACAGATGATGTCACAAAAATCAGTGTTTGCCGGGAAATTCAAATGCCAAGGGTTTCCAGAGGTGGACTGTTAATGACCAGGAGACTCCACGTAATTTAACACTTTTATTGCACTGTGTTGGCACATAATTTTAGTAAACCTAAGGTACAAAGAAAAAGAATCCCAAATTAACAAAATTATACAAAGGAATAAGAATACAACATCAATAAATATCCATTAAACACAAATTTCTTATAACAAAATTCACACATTCAAAGACAAGTTAACATTACTACAAAAAATACATTTATAAAGGTGTACAAAGAATAAAACTTACAGCAAGTGCAATTTTCCCGGCCATTAAAAGTAGTCCCTTGGTGACTGGTTCTGCTCTCAGTGGAGCTTCAGTCAAAATTCATTGCTTATATGTGGTAAGTTACAAATCAGGGGGATCATGGGATGGCCATGTGATGACCAGGATTAACCAATGAGAAATCAGTCATATGACTATTAGCCAATAGAGAGTTGGTCATATGACTACCAGCATAAAATTCAACCAATAAGGAACCGTTATCTAAAAAAAAGGGCGGGAACTTAGCCAAACATGATTAGCTGCATGGGATTATTAGCTACAACACCTAAAAGTGTGAATGAAATGTGGCAAAGCCAATGCCTTGACACCTCTGAAACCAATGAAAACATACACAATAATCCTTTATTAAGAAAATACAGTTTAGACCTTATAAAAAGTGAAACTAAACACATGTACAATCAAACAAAAAAAACAAACATAATAAAGCAACCAATGATATAAGCATAATTTAACTAACATCATGACCCCTGATAACACTCCCCCCTTGAGCTTGGTTAACCAAGGACAACATATTACATTCATTATGCACACGAGACAATATGGGAAATAACATTATAACATTTGCAACATGAATAAATCGTCTACTTCTGCGACCCTTCTAAAGGCACAATCTTAGACACAGGTCTAGTCATGACCCTAGACTTTGTTTTCACTTGCACAGTTCGAACCAAATCATCTCGACCAGTAAAGACACCTGTCACCAAACCAAGAGGCCAGAGACCTCTGGGTGTTGCCTCATCTGCAACCAATACTAAGTCACCAACTTCCACATTGGGCTTAACATCGTGCCACTTCACACGTGATTGGAGCTGCGGCAGATACATTTTCAACCATTTTCTCCAGAACTGATCTGCCAAGTACTGAACATGGCGCCAACGTCTATTATACAAATCTGATTTGTGGTAGATTCCGGGGGGTGGCATAGGTCCAGACCTCAACAACAATAAATGATTCGGGGTGAGGGCAGCATCATCGCAGGAATCGTTTGGTACTTTGGTAATCGGTCTGCTATTGACAATACTTTCTATTTCGCAAAACAGAGTGTTAAGTAGTTCGTCAGACATACGCACATTGTGCAAAAGAGGGGCCATCACTTTCCTTATGGTCCGGATCACCCTTTCCCAAATGCCGCCGGCATGCGACGCACATGGTGGATTAAAGACCCAATCTATGTCTCTCTGTGCAGCAAAGGCTGAAATCTGCCTGTGCGACTTAGATAACTCATTCACACCACCAACGAAATTTGTCCCGTTGTCTGACCAGACCTTGAGAGGCGAACCTCTCCGAGCAACGAACCTGCGGAATGCATTCAAAAGGGAATCCGAGTCCATGCTTTTCAGCATCTCGATGTGCGCAGCTCTTGTATTGAGGCACGTGAAGAGGCAGCCGTACCGCTTAATTTCACTGCGGCCCTGTTTGACTAAGAAGGGGCCAAAACAATCACACCCGACATAACTGAAAGGGGGCTTTCCGGCTTCCAATCGTTCCGGGGGGAGATCGGCCATACGCTGTGACATTGGCTTACCAAACAGGCGTTTACACGTGAAACATTCTCGCCGAACTCTATCGATAACCGATCTGGCTTTGGTAACCCAATATTTAGAACGGAGGAGACTCAGCGTCCACTCAGTACCAACATGAGCGATATTGTGATACTCACGTATGACCATAGTGGCAATCGGGTGATCGTGCGGGAAGATGTAAGGATGTTTCTGCCTCATGGACGCATTGGCATGTGCCAGTCTGCCCCCAACACACATTAATCCATCACTGTCTAAGAAAGGGCATAAATTCCTTAAACAATTGGATTTACAACCTGTAGACAATTTTGACAATTCATCCTTATAGCACTGTCTTTGCACATGTCCGACAATGAGCACTTCAGCTCGGGCTATGTCTGCGACAGACAGAGAGGCAGAGGGTAAGTCTTTTTTCAATACCTTGCTTCTAAGAACATTTGAAAGTTTCAACCACCAACCTAAAGCCCTTTTCAATCTGTACCAGTCAGAATAATGGTTAATCAAAATGTCAATAGGATGTTCACTTACTACAGAAGAATAAGACACCGCGTTCTCAACATGCCTTTTTACTTCAGGGTCATCGTGACTAAGAGTTGGATAGGAGTCATTGAACCGCCATTCCGACATATAGGTGTTTAGAAAGGGTGCCCCATACAGCCATTTATCAAAGTTTGAGGCTTGAAGCTGCGCTCCTCTGGTCACTAGGTCGGCAGGGTTGTCCTTCCCTGCAACATGACTCCATTGATCTGGGTTAGTCAGCATACGAATTTCACTGATCCTATTACCAACGTACACGTGGAACCTGAGACATTCACTTTTGATATACGTGAGTACAATAGTGCTGTCCGTGTAAAAGAAAGATTGATCAATCGAAATGGACAAGCAATCTTTGAGCATCTTATCTGCTCTAGCGGCCATAAGAGCAGCCTGCAATTCTAGTCTAGGGATAGTAATGGCCTTTAAGGGCGCTACCCTACATTTGCTGAGGAGCAACTGGACGGAGATCTCACCTGACTTATTGACAGCTCGAATGTAAGTACAAAATCCATAAGACTGAAGACTTGCATCACTAAAATGATGTAGTTGGAGGGAGGCATCATCAAAATCTGACTTCTTTACACACCTGGGAAACTTAAGCGTAGTCAGGATTTGTAAGTCATTCACCCAACTTTGCCATCTCTCGGTGATATGTGGAGGTAACGGATCATCCCATGCAAGCTTTAGCCTAACTACTTCCTGAAAGATTAACCGACCCGAAATGACAACTGGATTGACAAACCCGAGTGGATCAAAGATTGAGGATACCATGCTGAGTATAAGCCGTTTGCTAAGACCTGGCTCATTGGCCAGCGCCACGTCAAAGCAAAATACGTCACTAGAGATGTCCCACTTGACACCCAGCACTCTATTGCTCACACTATTGGGTAAGTCGTTCACCTCGGGCGACCTCTGTTCTACTGGGACACCTTCCAGGATCCTAATATCATTTGCAACAAATTTTGTGAGGTTGAATCCTCTCCTTGACAATAATTCAATGGTTCCTTGAACAACATGCTTAGCTTGCAAAACATTAGCAACAGACAACAAGAAATCGTCTACATAAAATGCGCTTGATATCGCATCTGCAATAGGATCATCGGCTTCAGGAAAATCAACAAGCAACCTTTGAAGGGCATAGGTCGCGACGCTGGCGCACCAGACACCCCCAAACAAATGGGAAGTCATGCGATATATTTTCACTAAACCTTGCTCATTAAACCAAAGAAAACGAAGAGAGTCACGGTCTGCCAATGGAACCTTTACCTGATGGTACATTGATTCAATATCCGCCATGATGGCATATTGATGCTGGCGGAAACGTAAGAGTACGTGCAACAACCTATTATTCAAATCCGGACCCTGCATGCATTGACTGTTCAATGACTTTCCCATAAACTGAGCCGCACAATCAAATACAACACGAAGTTTTTCAGGCTTTTTGGGATTGATGACAGCCTGATGTGGGAGATACCATTCCTTCATGGGGGGTTCGGGTGCAAGATTCTCCAGTACCATTTCAGCATAGCCCTTACTCAGCAACTTTTTAATCTCCAAATCATACCTGCTAAACAGACCTCTTTTTATCAGTGTTTTTCGCGTATTCTCTAACCTCTTCAATGCGTGACCATAATTCCCTGGCAACATAGCATCAGACTTCCAAGGTATAGGCAATTCGTAATGATTGTCAATCACATTCACTTTTGAGTCCCACAAACGTATCACACTTTTGTCTTGTTCTGACCAAGAATCCTCACTAATCAATTTACTATTTTCGATATCCCAAAGCCTTCGTATGCGATCATCAGTGGTAATTGAAATGAAATGGGACACAACCTTCCTGCCTGCTTTGCTAAATGACACCGGGCCATTGAGTGACCAACCTAATAAGGTCTTAACCGCGAAGGGCTCCCCCCGTGGACCTTTCTTAGTCTGCAAGGGAAATAAAGCTTCTGCATGGTCTTGCCCAATAAGGACATCAACATGTGAAAGGCCCTCAAAATCACTTATTGGCAAATCACTTAAATGTGCGTACTCACTAACCTTGACACAGGGATTATTCACAGGAATGTCATTCACTACATACACGTTTGACAAGTGCAGTTCATTTTCACCATCAATTGACCTGAGAGACAAATCTACAACTTGGGAGTACTTAGATTGATTTAGTGACTCCAAGGTACTCAAATCATAATAGGCAACTTGGCCCTTAATACCCAATGACTCAACAAGCTTACTAGAACAAAATGAGTTTGTTGACGCAGTATCAAGCAAAGCGTTTGTCACAATCTTATCATTTACACTTATTTGAACAGTGGGTACATAAACACCATTACCCACCTTACTGCAGTTGCTAACGATGCTTGGCACTGATTTGTCGTTCTCACCGCTGTTCACACTGCTTGTAACATTTGCGCTTCCTCTATCCATGTGGAGGAATTTGGTGTGCTTCATGCCACAGTTAGGCACGCTGCACACAGATGGTTTTCTGCAATCACCGGTCACATGATTGCCCAGTAGGCAATTTTCACACAACTTGTAACGTCTTACTAACGACCATCGCTCCAGAGGCTTCATCGACTTGAACTTATCGCAAAAGAGCATCCTGTGTTCTGCACCGCAAGCTGCGCAGGTCTTGTATGCAGGCTTGACGTTCGAGGCAAATGTTGAGACGCTGGTAGACTTGGGTTGGGAATAGGGTCGATCCGTTGCCACCTTGCCACCGATAGATCCATAAAGTGGGTCATTCGCCTCATTGGCTTCCTGAACGAGGAAATTCACAAACTCTTGAAATCCTGGGTATTGGTCCTTGTCCCGCTTCGAGTCCATAGCTCTGCGCTTCCAGCGGTTTCTCACGTAAGGCTGAAGACGGCCAAGGATTTCCACAATTGTGCACTGGGTGTCGATTTCATGAGATTTCTTCATCGTCTCCAGAGTTGTATACGACGTGACGACCTCGTCAGCAAAACACTGCAATTCCTTCGCGGACCGTATTGGTTTCCCATTCTTCAACTTTTCGAGGATCCCATGGCTTATTAAATTCTCGTCTCCAAACCTGCGTTTGAGTATTTTACGTGCCTCTTCATATCCCTTGTCTCCACCCATGAGCGAACAGTACCGGATAGCTTCCTTTGCTGCACCTGTAGTACACTGCAGGAGTCGGGTGAGCTTAACCTTAGGGTCGTCAGTTGCACGATCTACGTGTTCATCGAACACTGCCGCAAAACTGTGGTACTGGAGAGGATTGCCAGAAAAGGTCTCAAGCTCCAATTTCGGAAGATTAAGGAGATTTAGGAATTCCTTCCTGCTGATGTCACTCTTTCCTGGCTCCGTCGTGGGCTGTTCGGTCATCTTGACGATAGGGGTCCTGCTTTTCAGCCACTCTTTAATGCATACAATAGCATCAATGTATCCCCGCTCAGCTTCTTGAAAGTAACTCTCATTTCTTTCCTTTTCATCCTCGTCGGTGACGACCTCATCATAGGACAGGTGTGCCTTTTCAAAATTCACAAATCTTGTCTTTAGCGTAGACAGCATGCCTTGAACCTTTTCCTCAGCATCTTCTGCTATCAATCTCCTTGAGAGGTTAATGTCCTTTGTTAATGCGGATTTGAACCCCTTTCGGCTCGCCTTGCGTTCTTCTAGAGTGCCCATCTTGTCTTGTAATTTGCTGTTTACTGTTAATGACCAGGAGACTCCACGTAATTTGACACTTTTATTGCACTGTGTTGGCACATAATTTTAGTAAACCTGAGGTACAAAGAAAAAGAATCCCAAATTAACAAAATTATACAAAGGAATAAGAATACAGCATCACCAATAAATATCCATTAAACACAATTTTCTTATAACAAAATTCACACATTCAAAGACAAGTTAACATTACTACAAAAAAAATGCATTTATAAAGATGTACAAAGAATAAACTTACAGCAAGTGCAATTTTCCCGGCCATTAAAAGTAGTCCCTTGGTGACTGGTTCTGCTCTCAGTCGAGCTTCCGTCAAAATTCATTGCTTATATGTGGTAAGTTACAAATCAGGGGGATCATGGGATGGCCATGTGATGACCAGAATTAACCAATGAGAAATCAGTCATGTGACTATTAGCCAATAGAGAGTTGGTCATATGACTACCAGCATAAAATTCAACCAATAAGGAACCATTATCTAAAACAAAGAAACCTGCAAAAGGGCAGGAACTTAGCCAAACATGATTAGCTGCATGGGATTATTAGCTACAACACCTAAAAGTATGAATGAAATGTGGCAAAGCCAATGCCTTGACACCTCTGAAACCAATAAAAACATACACAATAATCCTTTATTAAGAAAATACAATTTAGACCTTATAAAGAGTGAAACTAAACACATGTACAATCAAACAAAAAAAACAAAAACATAATAAAGCGACCAATGATATAAGCATAATTTAACTAACATCATGACCCCTGATAACAATGAGAGTTCCAGAGTTTCCTTTGCAGCGCACCATATGCCTTCGATGCAGACAGAATCCTTCTTTCCACTTCTAGATCTGAGGAGTTAGTGTTGGTGACAGTACTGCCCAGATAGGTAAAAGACTCAGTTGTCTTCAGTGGATTATGAAGGACTGTGATCACCTCTGGTAACTCGGTGGACTTTGGACAAGGTTGATAAAGTACCTCTGTTTTGGAGATGTTGATTTTCAGTCCAAAAATATTAGCTGCAGAGGAGAAACGATCCACAATCTGTTGCATACTGCCCACAAGAGCCGAATCGTCAGCAAAGAGCAGTTCCCTGACACACAACTCTTGTTTTAGTGTGGGCACGAAGTCGGGCAAGGTTGAAATGTTTGCCATCTGTTCTTGTGTGGATAAACACGCCCTTGTTTAGCCCTTCATTCATAGTGTCCAGCACAGCTGTGAGGTAGAGAGAGAAAAGAGTTGGTGCCAATACACATCCTTGCTTCACACCATGGTTAATCAGAAAAGCACCACTGGGTTCACCGCCGACCGAGACCCGCGCCTTCATCCCATCATGATGATGATATTAATAAGTTTCTCAGGGCATCCATAAATTTCAAGGACCTTCCATAGAGTTGTACGGTTCACGGTGTCGAAGGCCTTTGTGAAATCAACAAAGACTACATATAACGGCTGATGTTGCTCTGCTGCCTTCTCTTGGAGCTGCCGCAGAGTAAATATCATATCGGAGGTGGAACAACCACTCCGGAATCCACATTGAGATTCAGGGAGGACTTCTTCTGCAGCATTTTTTAACAAAATCATCATATATTACATTTAACAAACACATTTGTCACGATTTTTCAATAATTGAACTCAACTTTGCCATGGCACTGCCATGTTGCCACTGAGAACATCTGATATCTGTTTCTTTGTCTGTTAGTGGGAAGCCTGGCATTGCATGTTCTGCACCAGTGTATTGTAATCTGGGCTGTAACTTGACACTGCAACTCTGAGTGTGTCTTGCAAATGTGCATCAGTGAGGCGTGTTCTGTGTTTGTTCTTGATGAAGTTCATGTCAGAAAAGGCTGATTCATAAAGATAGCTTGAACCAAACAGGCTGGCAACCTTCATAGCTGCTGTGCATACACCACTGTACTTTTCTGTGTCAACAAAGCACCAAAAGTTTGGTGCAGCCTGATGGGCTTTGAGGTGGAGGTCATTTTGCAATGTCACAATTTCCACCTGTCCAGCATCCAAGCTGAACGTTGCACTTCGTTGCTCAGAAATGCAAGTTGTGTCCACGTTCATGAAAGGATTGGAAATGAACGACACACATGGCTCAAGCTGATCAAGGTCACAAAACCTGTTCTCAAACTCTTGCCCAAGTTTATTTATGACTTGAGAGTACTTTCCTGCAATTTTGTCAAACACCTCAGATGCTGAAGCACTGTCTTTTAGCACCATCTGCACAGAGGGGAAGTGCAGCACCATTTTTCTATGTAAATGCACAGAGAAAATGTTCATATGAGATTTAAATGCGTTTAAAGCACTTATCATGTGCTTTAACTTATAATAGTTATACACTTATTATACACTTTATTAAACAGTTATTATATATATATATACTTTATTATAATATTTATACACTTATTATACAGTTATTATACACTTATAATAGTTTTACCTTTGCCCTGCAGCTCACAGTTCAAATGGTTCAGTTTCCCAGTAATGTCCGTTAAAAATGCAAGGTCAAGTGTCCACTCAGTGTCCTCCAGCAGCAAGGTGTCTTCGCCTTTGGATTGCACGTACTCTTTTATTTCAGCCAAAAGTGACAAAAAACGAAGCAAAATTCGTCCCCTGCTGAGCCATCGGATTTCCATGTGCAGTAGCAGGTCACCATATTCAGCTGACAGCTACTCCAATAGCACCTTGAATGTTCTGTGCTGTTTAGCTATGGAGCGGATGTTGTTTATTATCTTCACAACGGGAGTCATCACATGTCCAAAGCCGATCACCTTTGCACATAACGCCTGCTGGTGAATGATGCAGTGGTAATGCATAAAGTTTGGAAACTCTGTGTCACCTTTAGAGTGCGCAATGAATCCTGTATGTCGGACGATCATAGCAGGAGCGCCGTCGGTAGTCACCCATACCAGTTTTTCCAATGGTACCTTTTTCTTCACGAAAAACTCCTTCACCGCGTTATAGATGTCAACTCCCCTCATATTTGTCTTTAGGGGCAGCAGTATCAGAAGATCATCTTTTGTGGAGAAATCATCAAACACTATGCGGATAAAGACCATCAGCTGTGCTGTACTGCTGCTGTCCACAGACTCATCACACTGGATGCTGAACCACCTGCACTTCGCCAGATCCCGGTCCAGCTGATCGGCCAAGTTCCCGGACATAGCTGACACTCTTCTAACCATTGTAGATGCCCCCAGTTGGACATCGGAGAGAGTGGAGATGACATTGGTTCCATAATTCTCGTCTTTAAGCACAGTTTTTGCAATTATCTTCATTGCTTCTTTGAAAACCTCCCCATCTGAAAATGTCTTCTTTTTCTTAATCAAGAAATGTGTAGCTCTAAATGAGGCTTTGGTTGCTTTTCGGGAGTTTTTCATCGGTCTCGTGAATAAAGACTGCCGTTTGCACAAAGCTGCCTTCAACTCACTGGCCTTTTCTGCTCATAGTGTGCTTCCCAGTGGGTAGTTAGCATGGTAGTTTGTGTGACACGTCCTGAAATGTCTCTCCACATTGTGCCACTTTGCCGTCGCCACAGTCACCCCGCAAATGAGACAAACGCAGGAATCTTTCACAGTAGTAAAAAAGAACTCTTCCTCCCATTCATTGTGAAAATGATATGTTTTTCTTTCTTTTTTCTGCCATGTTGTCGGAGGTAAATCATCTCCTCACCTTCGCTGCGCTGCTAGCTGGTCTCCATGGCAACTGTTGCTGTGGAGACCAGCTAGCTCTAATCAGTCCCCCCAGGATTTTGCGGGCCTTTTTTTGTGATTTTTGCAGACTAAAATGTCTGATGTTGCGTGGGTTTTTCCAAAAAATTGCGATGAAAGTTGTGGTGTTTTTTAGGTATTTGTTGCGATTACATTGCAGGAGGAAGTGAAAATTGCGAGAAATTGTTGCGATTTTCTGTTTTTGTGATTAAAATTGAGTGATGTGTTAAATATTAAAGTTATTACTGAAAAACTATTGATTAAAAAAAAAACAAAGACACTGAGAAATGGTCCTATAAACAACTTTACCAAT
>JAPEIY010000012.1:46235741-46247770 GCA_026122135.1 Cathorops aguadulce | reverse complement strand
CTGAGGGAGTTTTTCCTTGCCACCATCACCACAGGCTTGCTCATTGGGGATAGATTAGGGATAAAATTAGCTCATGTTTTAAGATGTTTAAATTCTGTAAAGCTGCTTTGCGACAATGGTTGTTTTTAAAGGCGCTATACAAATAAACTTGACTTGACTTTAGAGCTGCAGCCTCCATTACCCACAACCCCTGCCCCTAACCCCTGCCCCTCCCACAAACACGACAGCATGGACTTGATATGAACTCATGTATATGTGGTAGTGGTATGGGTGTGTGGGTGAATGAGAGTGAGATGTGTCGCTTTCATTATTACACTTTATTAGCACCAATGCATTTTACAGGCTACTGCTGCGGCCTCTACTTAGAACTACATGCACTTTACATAATGCTGCCTATATATATTTACCATTTCTTATTATTTATAATTGTAACTATTTTTATCACCAGTCCTTGTCTTATCACTTGTGTTTTTTAATCCCTTTTAATTGCTGCTAGGAGAGTGCCAAACTGAATTTCATTGTGAATCACAATGACAATAAAAATCCTTGATCCTTAAGTTGAGACATTTTAAACAGAGATATGAGAACACACAGCTACACATACAGACTCTCTCTCTCTCTGTAGGTGATGTGGGGGAAAAATGGAGCACGAGGTCTCATGTGTGATCCAGTTTCTGTCAGTGGGCCTTTGAGACAACCAAACAAGCATACTTTTCTTTTTCTCTGAGGAAATGCAGTTGAGTACTAATAAAGAACAAAGCGACACAAAGCTGAGTTTTATTAACGTGACCCCTTGTCCACTATTTTCATATCAGGACAGCATTTCAACCATTATTCATTACTTAAACACTAAATTAACACACCACCACCACAATTGAATAAGTGTGTTTTTATTAAGCATGTGAAATATCAGTACGTTACCAACACTGCTAATCAAAACTAAACATGGCCACTGCTAGATCAGAATTGTTTACAGTTTGCCATGACATAGGCACCTCTAGACCAACCCCATACTAGAAGTAACTCATTTTGATTGGTTACACATACCCCATGCTGGAAGTCATTCATTTGATTAGTTTAAACATGCTGTCACTCACCAGACTAGTCAAGGAGTTCAAAAATCTTTTTAGAGGTGCCCAAATTAATCCTTTCCCTAAGACTACACTGTCTAACACATCAAAACTTCCTTCACAATACAAAATCAAGACACCCAGGAATTTATGCACAATAAATTTGGATGAACAGTCTTATGAACCATCTAGGAGCAGTATAGCAGAAATTGATGAAAAAGCTACCCTTTCTGTTGCCAAATGGTGGGACTATACCAATGGGTCACATAGAGCATATGTACATCATCAGAACCATCATGTCCTTAACCTGTGAGGTTTTAGCCATATCAGGCAATGCATGGTGAATTTATGACACATTTCCTGTTTGCATGATGTAACATATAAATTTATTGTTTCACCATTTCAACACCTTGCAAGATATCATAAGTCCCTTTGCAATGTAAAATCAGCATTATCTTGACATCATGTATACCAAATATGACATGAATCCAACAAACCACCTAGAAGGAGTATGTCAAAATGTAACATGCCAAAACACACAAAACCAAAAATAACTCACTTCCTGGTGAGTATGGTTAATGCAATGGCTTTTGCTCATGTTGGGGCACCCCCACACACTTACTAAATTTGACACAGATAGGTGAAACTATATACTGAGCAGAAGTCTTAATGGTGCACATGATTGATGTGTGTACCAAATTTCTTGAGTTTTTGCTGATGGGAACCACCTGAAAAATGGCCAGATGTTGAAGAAAAAGAAGAAGAAAAGTAAATATAGCTGCAAACAGTGATAAGGGGCCCTCGCACCTCCAGGTCTGCAACCCGTAACATGTACTCATCAAACAATGCACACACATCTGAGATGTGAGACAAAAGCCTGGGTATCTGATGTATGTCCCACCGGTGATGAGTTTTTTGGCAATGTAGGCATTACTTTCCAAGGCCAAATGGTGGTACTATACCAGAGGGTGATGTTGGGCATGTGGACATCAGCAGAAGCATCATATCCAATAATGTATGATGTTTGAGCCATATCAGGCAATGCATGGTGAATTTCTGACACACTATCTGTTTGCGTGGTGTCATGTATAAATTTATTGGTTCACCATTTCAACATCTTGCAAGATATTGCAAATCCCTTTGCAATTTAAAATCAGCAACATCTTGATATCATGTATACCAAATATGGCATAAATCCAATGAACATACAGGAGGAGTATGTTAAAATGTAACATGTCAAGATGCACAAAGCCAAAAATAACTCACTTCCTTTTGAGTATGGCTAATGCAATGTATATTCCAGTTTTGTTTGTCTTAGAGAACCCACACACCTACCAAATCTGACATGGATATGTGAAATTATATACCAGGCAGGAGTCTCAATGACATATAGGGGTGCTATGGAGTCCCCCGGATCCACCTGGGGTCAAGCACCTATCACTGAGTAGTGGTGCACATGACTGATGTCTGTATGAAATTTCATGAGTTTTCACCCATGGGAACCACCTCCAAAATGGCAAAGTTTTGAAGAAAAAGAATAAGAAGAATCAGAGCAGAAACAACAGGGCCTTGTATCTCTGGTGCTTGGGCCCTAATAATAATAATAATAATAACTAGAATGCATTTCCAGAGAAAATGCGAAAGTGTGCTTGCTCAGGTGCGCTGCCACGGTGACTTGGCAAGAGAGGCAACCGCACGCCCACACAAAAAGTTTTGTGTCAACATGCAATGCGCACTCTCATGCAGAGATGACAGTCTGGCTAGGCTCTTTACAGGGACCTCCCAGAGCATCACTAACATGAACATTTAGATGTAATTTTAAATCTGTAAAGAGATACGACTCAAAACACATTTTTGCTCATTGTGGTGCCCCTAGTGGCCAAAGGACACCCAATTTAAGGAGAATACATGAACTTGTGCCATAAGTCATGTCAACAAATATGGTCTTGATAGGTCAAAGCATTTCTGAGATATAAGCCAAAACATTTTACTGCTAATTGTGACGCCCTCTAGTGGCCAAATGACACCATATTTGAGGAGGGTACATAGGATCATGTAGAAAGGTATGCCACTAAATGACTCTTAATATGTCAGAGTGTTGCTGAGGTATGAGCTCACATCCTGTCTGGTGGCTCCGCTACCGATTTTGATTGGATGCCACAGGCGAATGCTTCTACATACAAGAGCAAAACGAATATAATTTATAAGGCATGGACTGGAGATCATGTGGGCCAAGTTTCGTGATGATGGGACAAAAGATGCAGCCAGGGTCACTTAACACTCACTTTGGACAAAAATCAAAATGGCAGAAATTCTAATGAGGCAAAAAATGATGTCATAGGGTGCGTTGGAATCATCTACCTCTAAGGATTCCAATGTTACCAGACTTATGAAAATTGGACATATGCATCAAAAGTTACGTGCATGAAAGCATGTAAGATTTTGATCAGTTGGTGGCGTTAGAGCGTAAGACATACCAACATAAAACCTGATGACATCAATCAAGGTCCAGTCCTCTATGAGTGTACCATGTTTCATGACTTTACACCTTACAGTTTGCCCTCCCAAAGGAAAAAGCTGTTTCTTGCGTCGAGTGTCCATTCATTTCAATGGGGAATTTTTTTTTTTTTGAAAAATGTGAATTACATGAGAACAACAAAGCATATTGAAAAGCTGTATACAAGCACATATCTACACTACACACCGGACAAGTGAGAAGTGGAACGGTGTCTCTAACTCGAATGCCCTGGGAGGAGTAGCGGCTCAAAAAAGTGAGTGGAAAAGAATTGTATTTAATAATAATAATAATAACTAGAATGCATTTCCAGAGAAAATGCAAAAGTGTGCTTGCTCAGGTGCGCCGCCATGGTGACCCGGCAAGAGAGGCGACCGCACACCCACACAATAAGTTTTGTGTCAACACGCAAAAGTTTGGCCAAGACACAAGGCGGATTCTCATACAGACATGACAGGCTGTCTAGCTTCTTTATAGGGACATCACTAGCATGAAGATTTAGATGCAATTCTAAATCCGTAAAGAGATGTGACCTAAAACACGTTTTTGCTCATTGTGGCGCCCTCCAGTAGCCAAATGACAACAAATTTGATTATGGTGCATGAATTGGTACCAAAAGTCATGTCAACAAATATGGTCTTGATATGTCAAAGTGTTTCTGAGACATGAGGCAAAATACCATTTTGCTAATTGGGACGCCCCCTAGTGGCCAAATGACACCATATTTGATGAGGGTAGTTTGGATGGTGTTCCAAGTCATGCCACTAAATATGGTCTTGATAACTCAGAGCGTTTCCAAGATATGAGCTCACTTTCTGTCTGGTGGCTCCGCCATCGATTTTGATTGGCTCCCACAGGTGAATGCTGTGACATATGAGAGCAAAATGAATATAATTTATTAAACATGGACTGGAGATCATGTGTGCCAAGGTTTGTGATGATCGGAAAAAAAAAAACATGCGGCCAGGGTTACTCCACCTTCACTTTGGACAAAATTAAAAATGGCAGAAAATCTAATGAGACAGAAAATGATGGCATAGGGTGTGTTGGAATTGTCTAGCCCCAGGGATTCCAACGGCAACAGAATAATGAAAATCGGACATACGGATCAACGCATGTAAGACTTTGATCAGTTGGTAGCGCTAGAGCGTGAGATGTCCCAACCTGAAACTTGATGAAATCATTCAGGGTGCAGTCCTCTATCAGTGTACAATGTTTCATGAGTTCACAAGTTACAGATTGGCCTCCCGAAGGAAAAACCTGTTTTTTGCGTCGAGCGACCATTCATTTCAATGGGGAATTTTTTTTGAAAAACTAGAATTACAGGAGAATGACAAGGCATATCGAAAAGCTGTATACAAGCACACATCTGAACTACAGGCTGGACAAGGGAGAAGTGGAACGGTGTCTCTACCTCAAATGCCCCGGGAGGAGTAGCGGCTAAAATAAGTGGGTGGAAAAGAATAAAAAAAGCTTAATAAATGTGTCAGAGAATAATAGTGTGCTTGCTTTGTGAGCACACTAACTAGAATGCATTTCCAGAGAAAATGCGAAAGTGTGCTTGCTCAGGTGCGCCGCCATGGTGACTCAGCAAGAGAGGAGACTGCACGCCCATACGACAAGTTTTGTGTCAACATACAAAAGTTTGGCCAAGACACAAGGCGGATTCTCATACAGAGATGACAGGCTGGCTAGGTTCTTTACAGGAACAGCCCAGATCATAACTAACATGAAGATTTAGATGTAATTCTAAATCTGAAAACACACATTTTTGCTCATTGTGGTGCCCCCTAGTGTAAATCTGTAACAAGAAAATCTGCAACAAGTGTAAATCTGTAACGAAATAGGACCCAAAACACATTTTTGCTCATTGTGGTGCCCCCATAGTGGTCAAATGACACCAAATTTGATGAAGGCACATGAACTGGTGCCGCTAGTCATATCAACAAATATGGTCTTGATATGTCAAAGTGTTTCTGAGATATGAGCCAAAATACGTTTCTGCTAATTGTGATGCCCCTGAGTGTTGAAATGACACCATCTTTGATGAGGGTACTTCTGATGGTGTCCAATGTCATGCCACTAAATATGGTCTTGATATGTCAAAGCGTTTCCAAGATGTGAGCTCACTTAATGGTTGGTGGCTTC
This sequence comes from Cathorops aguadulce, assembly GCA_026122135.1. Lineage (NCBI taxonomy): Eukaryota > Metazoa > Chordata > Actinopteri > Siluriformes > Ariidae > Cathorops > Cathorops aguadulce. Next base: position 46,242,037 of record JAPEIY010000012.1, on the reverse strand, counting down.
ACCATCAAATTTGATTGGTGGCCATAGGCGAACGCTTTGACATATGAGAGCAAAATGAACATCATTCATTACGCAGGACTGGAGATCATGTGTGCCAAGTTTTGTGATGATTGGACAAGAGATGCAGCCAGGGTCACTCTCACTTTGGACAAAATTCAAAATAGCGGAAAATCTAATTAGGCAGAGAATAATGTCATAGGGTGCGTTGGAATCATCTAGCTCCAAGGATTCCAACGGCACCAGAATTATGAAAATCGGACGTATGGATTACAAGTTACATGCATGAAAGCATGTAAGAATTTGATCAGTTGATGGCACTAGAGCGTGAGACATATCAACATGAAACTTGATGAAATCAATCAGTGTCTGCTCCTTTATCAATCTAACATGTTTCATGACTTTACACCTTACGGTTTGGCCTCCCCAAGGAAAAATCTGTTTTTTATGTCGAGCACCCATTCATTCCAGGGGGAAAATTTTTCAAAAAACGCGAATTACGGGAGAACAACAAGGCATATTGAGAAACTGTATACAAGCACACATCTACACTACAGGCTGGAAAAGTGAGAAGAGGAATGGCGTCTCTAACTTGAATGCCCCGGGAGGAGTAGTGGCTCAAAAAAGTGGCTGAAAAAAAAAATAATAATAATAACTAGAATGCATTTCCAGAGAAAATGCGAAAGTGTGCTTGCTCAGGTACGCCGCCATGGCGACCTGGCGAGAGAGGCGACCGCACACCCACACGACAAGTTTTGTGTCAACACGCAAGAGTTTGGCCAAGACACAAGGCAGATTCTCAAATGGAGATGACAGGCTAGCAAGGTTCTTTACAGGGACATCCCAGAGCATCAATAACATGAAACTTAAGATGTAATTCTCAATCCGAAAAGAGATATGACCCAAAATATGTTTTTGCTAATTGTGACGCCCCCTAGTGACCAAATGACACCAAATTTGATGCGGGTACATGAAGTGGGGCCAAAAGTCATTTCAACAAATATGGTCTTGAAAGGTCTAAGCGTGTCTGAGATATGAGACAAAATACATTTTTTGTTAATTGTGACCCGCTCTAGTAGCCAAATGGCACCAGATTTGATGAAGGTAGTTTGGATGGTGTCGAAAGTCATGCCACTAAATATGATTTTGATACATCAAAGCGTTTCTGTGATATGAGCTCACTTCCTGTTTGGTGGCTTCGCCATCCATATTTGATTGGCTTCCATGGGCGAACGCTTCAGTGTATGAGAGCGAGACGAATATCATTCATTAGACATGGACTGGACATCATGTTTGCCAAGTTTTGTGGTGATTGGACAAAATATGCTGCCAGGGTCACTTTAACTTCACTTTGGACAAATTTCAAAATGGCGGAAAATCTAATTAGGTGGAGAATGACATCATAGGATGCACTGGAATCATCTAGCGCCAAGCATTCCAACCGCACCAGACTTATGAAAATGGGACATAGAGATCAAAAGTTATGTGCATGAACGCATGTAAGAATTTGATAAGTTGGTGGCACTAGAGCGTGAGATGTACTAACATGAAACTAGACGAACTCAATCAAGGTCTACTCCTCTATTGGTGTACCAAGTTTCATGACTTTACACCTTACGGTATGGCCTACAGACAGAAAAATCTGTTTTGTTTTGTTTTTTGCGTCGCGCGCCAATGGGGAAAAAATGTCAAAAAACGTGAATTACGGGAGAACGACAAGGCATATCGAAAAGCTTTATACAAGCAAACATCTGCACTACAGGCCAGACAAGTAAGAAGTGGAACAGCATCTCTAACTCGAATGCCCCGGGAGGAGTAGCGGTTCAAAAAAGTGGGTGCAGAAGAATAATAAATAACAAGAGGATGCGTTGCACTGCATCCTAATAAATGCAGGAAGAACAATAGTGTGCTTTTACAAGCACAATATTAATAATAATATTAAATTGTTGCCAATAAAGCCAATAAATTGGCTGCTTCCGGTGCAGCAGCCTCTGGTCAATAGCAGAGGCCTTGCACCTCCAGTGCTCGGGCCCTAAAAATATGTACAGATACAATGGGGCCTTGCACCTCAGGTGCTCGATCCCTAATAATAAAAAGAATCTGTACAGAAACAAGTGGGCCTTGCACCTCTGGTGCTCAAGCCATAATAATCTAATCTCATCTCATTATCTCTATCCTGTTCTACAGGGTCACAGGGAAGCTGGAGCCTATCCCAGCTGACTACGGGCGAATATTATTATTATTATTTATTAATTGATTGATTGATTATGCTGGTGTTTGCCTGCCATCCTAATTAATTAATTAATGATTTATTTGTTAAAATATTCTGTTTGGTCTTGAAGTGACTGAAAACCCATGGACATATGTTTTGGATAATACACACTCCACTTAAGTGTGTGATGTCTAAGTGACATTATTATGAGCTCCTGGTTGCAATGACTGAAATTCAGTGGATGAATGATGATCTTCACAGGACAACGCTTTGTGGCCTAAGATGTATCCTTCACAGACCTTCAAGGAAGGATTGTCGAACAGTCTGATGTCAGTTTGATGCATGACCCTGTTCACAGAGAAGGATAGTAACAAGAGCAACAAAAAATAAAGATAATTTAATTGCAATATGAAGTATGAAGCCTATATTAAGCCTGCAGTTTAGCTGCATGGATTCTAGAGGCTAATTGAAGAGGAAGGGGCAGATGGGCTGTGATGTGAGCTCTAAGCACCTTCAACAGAGGCACACATATGTGAGATGTGAGAATGATTTGATTTGCACTCAACAAACAGAAAAATGTAAATCCACAAAGAAATGATGCCCTTATAGATTGGAAATAAGGCATCACTTATGCAACATAACAATGCATGTTTACTATTTATATTCAGGATCAAGACAAATCTGTTCATTGTTCCTATATGTTTGATTATTGCATATAGATATAGAGATGCATATGTCAGAATATTGGGGCAATTTTAAGAAATGAGGCTGAACCATTTAACAGTACTGCATATTGTCATTTGGAGAAAGTTGTTGTGATTGACCACCAAATTGAGTTTTGCTTAGGCTTCAACTTGTGGTTTAATAAAAAATACGTAATAAACCATCTTTCTGTCGAGAGATGGAATGTTTGGGAGAGGGAGAGAGAGAGATTCAAAGTTGTTCACATGTCATTGTTGCTAAAGCCTCACTCACAACCCGCCGTAAGTGTTTTGGACATGCATGGGTTGCAGAGTTTGGTAGCTCGCAGCCATGCCGCAGGGTCATGGTGAACCCAGGGGAAAGTTTGGGGGAGGAGTACGGGCAAAGTACATGTCAAGTACAAGTTGCACGCCTGACTTCCTTGAGGCGTGGGAAAAATTGTGCCTTAGCCTGTGAAAAGCATATGTCTGACAAGCGTGATCAGTGAAGCGTGTTCAGTGAGTGTGGAGTGTGTGTGACTTGCATTTTACCAGTTTCCTGCACTACCAGTAAGGGCCACACTTGTGAAGCATGTGTGATGCATGTGATTAGCACATTACAATCACTCATGACTTGCGTGTGACGCAAGCCAGGAGTGGTATAAAACCAGTGTGTCTGCAGCATTCTGCATCTGTCTTTCGGCTGAAGAACATTGGATATTTTGTGGAAATTTTTTTTCAAATTTTCAATTTAAAGTTTAGAAAATGGGACCCAAGAAGAAGCGAGCAAAAGTAAAGTAACCCAGCCTGAAACAGCAGAGGGGGAGGAGGAGGAAGAATTTGATGATGATGGTAGCAGCACCGGCAAGCCATGCACAGACAGGGAAAAGTATGTCTTCAAGCTGGCAGAAGGCATAGCACCCCACCAGAGGTATTTTCACAGGTAAATACACATGCAAACCTTCATTTCAGTATCTATATACTTATGTAATTAATATTATACATGCTGATTTTCATGTATGTTTCAGCTAACGATGCCCAGAAATGAGAATATTGCAATCCTATCGTCACTGTCAGACCATTGTGCTATGCTCAGTGATGAGGACAAGGACATCCCGACACCTCGTCCCACCACTCAGCAGGAGTAGGAACAGGACAGTAGCTCTGAGTCAGAGTCAAAGTGTACTTCAGTGCTCAAACTGTTGGACTATTTAGTTGGGATTTTTTACAATGTAATAAAATGTGTTATCCCCTTATAGTCATGTTTTATTATTTGATGTTTGCATGGTAAATTAACATATACTTAAATAAAAACAGCAAATGGGATGGTCTTCTTTCATTCTACAATGCTACATGCTCAGTTCCTTGGTTCCTCCCCAGTATATATAGCCAGAGTCTTGCCCCTCATGTCGCATGCAAGTTGCATGCGCTGCATGCACACCACACATAGGGGTAGAAAGAGAGATGTACTTATGTCTTGCAGGCCACACAAATAGCAAGTGTGGAGTACTTGTGTAGTACTTCTGAGGCACATCACTCGTACAATGACCGTGTGTCACTTGTGCATCTTACTGTCATCGCAAAAGGCCCCTACTAGCTGTGCTGCTGACTTGGTTCAGGTGTACAAAACGAGTACTGATCCTGTACATAGTGTACGGAACCCGTACACTAAATGAGTTCTTGATTTAAGTTCTTGATTTGTCGCAAGACCTGTATAATTTGCAATTACTTACAGTGGGTTGTGAGTAAGGCTTAAGCAACAGTAAGCAGACTAGATGCTAATGATAAGTCAGAGAATTTTAAGGTTTTTTTTTTCTTCAACACAGCTTGATCATAGGTTTTGGCATCATCATGTAAAAAATATGCATAAATATCAAAGTAAACAGACATGAAGTCCTTGTTGTGTTAGTTTATTCATTAGTTGCTGGTAACAGTCTGGACAGTCCTTTTCATCTCTGGTCCAGAGCACACAGCGTCCAATGTTTCCCCCCCCAAAAAAAAGATCTGGAATACTAACTTTTCTGACCACAACACATATTTCCACCATGTAATGGTCCATTATAGAAGCCTCCAAGCATAGATAAGTTGATGGTGCTTCTGGACACAGAATATAAGGCTTCTGTTTTGCACAGTAAAGTTTTAACTGGCATTTGTGTATGTAAATCTCTATTGTACTGCTTGACAAAGGCATATCAAAGTAATCCGGAGCCCATGTGATTATATCAGCTACAGATAAATGAGGGTTCTTGATGCAGTGCCGTCTGAGGAATCAGAGGTCACAGGTCTTCAGCTTAGGTTTACACCTTTGCCCTTTACACACTGGAATTGTCATGCTCTGCCCTGGACATCCACTCCAGAGATTACGGATCTCTCACGCCAGCACTGATCCAAATCTGGGACAGGAATTCCCTCTCACCGGTATTCACTTTCTGGTTTTCACTGCTGTGTATGGATAAGCAGTTCTCAGACTTTGCCAGAATGTCTCATTTGCTTATTTAGCTGTTTCTGTGTGTTATTCTCTCGAGTGACTTTTTCTTGTTCATGGTTTTTGCACGAGCATTCTTCTGGTTCAAGGTGTGGTTTTTTTGCACTAAGGGTTATTTCTGATTTATGGTTTTCTTGCACTAAGAGTCTTTTCTTGTTCATGTTTTTTTTTTTTGCACCAGCATTTTTGCCTTTGCCTGTCTCATGTTTTTGTCAAGTTGTTTGTCTCATTTTGTTTGGACTATTTTTGCCATTTATTTTTTGTCCTGTTTGTTTACCTTTTTGCCACACCCTTTGTTCCCTGAATTAAATCATATTATTTATTGCATTATTGTCTGTGTTCTGCTTGTGGATCCTAACTTTATCGCTAATTTACAGTCACCTATTGATATCACCTGTTTCAAAATACATCATTATTTAATTGTTTTATTTCATTACTAGCCTTAAATTGCCCTGCCCCAACTTGTTTTTGGAAGTGTTGCAGGAATATATTTATGCTAAAAAATAAAATGAAGTTGGCCAGGGATAAGATGAAATAGATTTGATTCATAATGTCTGCAATGAAATACAAGTCAAAGTAAATTTAGAAATCACTGCTAATTTTTTTTTTTTTTTTTCAGTTTCTGTTCCTTCTCAACTTTTTCTGATTTAGGGTTATATTTTACATGGTGATTAATGCAACTTAACTTCAGTTTTAGAGTAATGTTGGAGCACAGCATCCTGCAGGCTACAGGGACCCTCCCTAAAATCTTTTTCAAGGTTACATGACATTTGATTTTTCAAAAATACAACCCCAATTCCAAAAAAGTTGGGACAAAGTACAAATTGTAAATAAAAATGGAATGAAATAATTTACAAATCTCAAAAACTGATATTGTATTCACAATAGAACATAGACAACATATCAAATGTCGAAAGTGAGA
>JAPEIY010000012.1:45962766-45973305 GCA_026122135.1 Cathorops aguadulce | reverse complement strand
TAATATGTGCAAAACAAAAAATACGAAATACAGGTGTGAAAAATAGAAAACATTTTAGTTTGAAACATACCAAAATAAAAATTTAAAACATAGCAAAATACAAAACTTAGTGACCGCTGGCATCACTGATGTTTGGCTGTGGGTCATCTACGTCATCATCAGCTGTTGCAGCGCTTGGGCTGGCAGGAGGATTTGCTCATTTCATAAACCAGGAGCTGGGGCAGAAACTGTATGATGGCGTGCGCGAGGGAGACTATGTGTGTGCCTGGAGCTGGGGCGGAAATTGTTGTACGCGGCGAGAGGCTGGATGCTGGGCAGGGCCAGGAGCTGGGGTGGAAGCTGTCATACACTCAGCTAGCTCAGCTGGGAAACACTTGCCAGTCATAACCAGACGGTCATAAAGTCCATCGGTCGTAAGTTGCATAGGTCGTAAGTCAATGACTACCTGTACAGATATAGATAGTGGCATTGTGTTACATCCCTAGTCTACCACATCTAAAGTTGTTGGGTTTTTTTTAAATCCAAGGTCATTTACACTGAGAACTTGGTACATTTGGTGTATAGCTACTTTTGAAAATAACAGTCTGAAGCTCACCTGAAGCAGACTTGTGTGCAGAGCACATTATATTTGAAAGCCTGATCAATCTCCTGCCAGAGGGGAGTGTCTCAAAAAGTTTATGTCAGGGTGGGAGGGGTCAGCCACAATCCATTCTGCCCTCCTCAGGGTCCTGGAGTCATACAGGATCTGGAGAGATGGAATATTGTAGCTGATCACCTTCCCAGCAGAATGAATGATATGCTGCAGTATGTAATTATCCCTGGCAATGGCATACCAGACTGTGATGGAGGAGATGAAGATGGACTCAATGAGATAGCAGTGTAAAAGTGCACCAGCATTGTCTTTGAGAGGTTGAACTTCTTCAACTGTCAGAGGAAACACATGATCTGCTGTGCTTTCTTGGTGAGGGAGCTGATGTTCATCTCCCACTTGAGAGCCTGAGTGATATTAGTGCCCAGGAAGTGGACATACTCCAAATAGTTCACTAGGGAGTCAAACAATGTGATGGGGGCAGGTGTGGCAGAGCTCCTCCTGAAGTCTACAATCATCTCACTGGCTTTAGAACATTGAGCTCCAAGTTGTTCTGCCTGCACCAGGTCACCAGATGGTCAATCTCCCACTTATAGGCAGACTCATCCTCAGAGATGAGTTCATTGAGGGTGGTGTAATCTGCATATTTCAGGAGCTTGATAGACTGATGACTGGAAGTGCAGCAGTTTGTGTACAGACAGAAGAGTAGAGGAGAAAGGATGCAGCCTTGGGGATTCTGGTGCTGATGGTTTGGTAGTCAGAGGTGTATATCCCTGGCTTCATATGCTGCTTCCTGTCAGACAAGAAGTCAGTGATTCACCTGCAATTGGAGTCAGGCATACTCAGCTGGGAGAACTTGTCCTGCAGAATAGAGATGGTATTACAGTGTTGAAGGCAGAACTGAAATCCACAAATGGAATCCTAGCATAGGTTCCTGGGGAGTCCAGGTGCTGGTGGATGACATGGAGAGCCATATTGACAGCACCTTCTACAGACTTGTTTGGCTGTGTAGACGAACTGCAAGGGTTCCAGGAGCAGGTCCGTGATGTATTTAAAGTGAGAAATCACAGGGAACTCAAATGACTTCATTACTACAAAGCTCAGAGTGATGGGTCTGTCATCATTATGTCCTATGATCCTTGATTTTTGGGGGGATGAGGATAATGGTGGAGGCTTTGAAGCAGGCTGGCACATGGCAAGTTTGCAGTTAGGTGTTAAAGATGTCTATGAACACCAGAGACAGTTGATCAGCACAATGCTTCAGGGTGGATGGAGAAGCAGAGTTGGGACCTGCTGCTTGGTAGGGGTTCTGCAAAGAGGTTCTGTTGAGAGCCTGTTGATGTCACTCTCCAGAATGGAGAGAGTTGTGGCTGTGATTGGGGCCTCCAAGGTGTAAAGCTGTAGAGAGGCCCAGGCTGCAGCTGAGATGGGGGAGATGGGGGTGGTGGACAGGAGCTAGTGTATGGAGTCACAGGGATGATGTCAGGACACTCCAGGTGCAAGTTATTAACAGAGTGGGGAGCTGGAGGTTTGTAGTTTGTGATCTGTCTGAGCCCTTTCCAGACAGTCACAGAGTCATTGGCTGAGAACAGGTATTGGAATTTATGAGACTACAGCTGTTTATCTTCTCTCACTGCCTTGCTAAACCTGTACCTTGACACTTTAAATCTGCCCCTATCCCACTCCTAAAAGCATCTTCCTTTTGCAACTTTAACTGTCTGAGCTTATCTGTGACCCAGGGTTTGTCATTATTGTAATTCACCCTGGTGCGTGATGGAAGGCAGCAGTTTTCACAGAAGTTGATGTAAATGTATTAGATCATGTGACCAATAACAGTGTCTATTGTTAGAGGGTATGCACTGATTTCACCATATGTGGAAGTCACTGATTGGCAGCATTAGCAGTCGGCTGAAATGCTCAGAAAACCTACAATAAAACTTTGCAAGCTCTCACAAAACTTTACATCTTTTTTTTCTCCAAGTCCCTTCCAGGGCTACAGCTGTGGTCAAAAGTTTACAGACAACAACATGAACATCATCTTGGATATGAATGTCATGGCAATATTGGGCTTTCAATTATTTCTGTGAACTGTTCGCTTTCTGTGGTGAAATGATTGTACAACATAGTTATTCAACAGAAAAAAACATGAATTTGGTGCAGAAGTTTTAACTTATTTTGGGTTTTCTGAAATCAACACAGGATCAAAATTATACATACAGGGTCAGAAATTTACATACACTCAGATTATTACTTCAGAGGTGCTGAGACTTCCAAAATGTCTCTTATCTTACCAAGGCCAAGGCCTCTTAACTTCCTGTTAGTGATTATTATTGACTACATCTGGTAGCTTCTCTGTGCCTTCATAAAAATGGTTTGTTTACAGCACTCATTGGCTTGACCAACACACAGTAAAATGGGAAAGTCCAAGGATTTCAGTGCAGATCTGAGAAAGAGGATCACAGATGTATACAACTCCGGAATGTCTCTTTGAGCCATTTCTAAACAACTGCAAATCCCAAGATCAGTTCAAACAATTGTATGTAAGTTACTGGGAGGTGTTACTTTGCCAAGCCACTTTGCTTCAAGAAAACCCAAACTGTCACCTTCAGCTGAAAGGAAATGGGTTCAGATGGTCAGGAACAACCCAGGAACCAACATGGCACAGCTCTGCCATGAACTGGAAGCTGATGGATCACTATTTACAGTGCAGAAGTTAGTTTTATTATTAGAGACTTCTCAAGCCCATGACTGGAAAAGAAAAAAAAATGTCATTTCTACTGTGATATTTATTCATAGTTCATGTCATTTAATAAAACACTCATAATTTTGGTAGGAATGTAAATAGCCCAGATTATGTTAAGCTCTAAAGGAGAAACAACCTTGTTGAATTTTAATTTTTATTGACTTTATTACATATTATCTGTTCTACATTTATTTCACATTTTGATTGGAGAGGCTTTAATTTTTAAAACTAAACACTCACCGCAACCCCACTATAATTAACTCTTTTACTATGGACTTTCACATACAACAAACTAAGTTTGCATTCCCCACTGTACAGATGTTCAATGCAATAGCACATATGGTCCATAGGTGGCACCTTTGAGGTGTGTTGAGAAGGTTAAGGAGCGTAGAAGAAATGAGTGAGTTTGTATGCTTTTATGAAGCACGAGTAAAGGAAGCTGTGTTCAACTTACCTAAAGTGTCTGGAGTCTGTTTTCATGCATATAAACACTTCTACATGGTGTCAGAAAGAGGCGAACCTACTGTGAGTATAAAGTAGGTGCTAGTAGTGTTAATTGAGTGAAGTAAGTCTGAGATAGTCCAGTAGAAACTGTTATTGTTTACCTGGCCGATAGGGAGGCTAAGCTAAAGCTACATGGAGCACGGTGAGCAGTGGACCTGCATCGGAACCCGGATAGAGACGGGGAGATGGCAGATCATATATTCTCCATCGCACCTCCTGGCAATTTCAGCTTTAAGGAGCCCAGCTCATGGCCGCAATGGATAAGACAGTTCGAGAGGTTCAGACTGGCGTCAGGATTAAATGGAAAAGAAGACGGTTACCAAGTCAACTCCCTCCTGTACGTAATGGGCGACAAGAGCAACGACATTCTCAGTACATTACTACTAACAGACCAACAGAAGGCAGTCTGTGCAGAGGTGACAAAAGCCTTTGGTGAACATTTTGTTGGTAAGCACAATGTCATTTATGAACATGCTAAGTTTTTAATAGCAGGCAGCAACAACAAGGCGAGTCTGCAGAGAAATTTATCACAGATGTGCATAAACTGGTGAAACACTGCAAATGTGGTGCCTTAAAGGAGGAAATGATAAGAGACCGCATAGTGGTTGAGATAAGAGACTCCAGGCTGTCAGAGAGACTTCAGCTAGATCCAGACCTGACACTGGCAAAAACAATAACCCAGGTCAGGCAGCAGCAAGAAGTAAAGAAACAACAATAACTACTACGAGGGACACACAGAAATTAAAGGTGCTGATGTGGATGCCATAAGCACAAACAGAGGGAGAACACATTATAGACAAGCTCCCCCACACAGGCCAGAGCAGTCTACGTACAAGCCAAGCACTGTCAACAAGACATACTATGATGACAAATGTAAAAGATGCAGTAAAATGCCTGGACACCCATGGAAACAGTGCTCAGCCAAAGAGGCTGAGTGTTGTAAATGCAAAAAAAAAAAGGGACATTTTGCTGCGATCTGCAAATCACCTCAAAGAGTGGAAGCTATTGTGGACGGCGACACAGAAAATGACATAGCTTTCATGGGGAGTTAACACAGAAGGAACTGAAGAGGAATGGTTAAAAGAAACCAGTCTCAATGGAGAGAAGGTAACATTTAAACTGGACACAGGTGCCTCAGTTACAGCTATTCCATCTTCTATGTACTCAGGAGCATGTGATGGCAGACTGATGACACCACCTAAAAAGATTAAAGGTCCAGATAACTGTCCATTACAGGTTTTGGGCATCACGAGAGCACACATTAAAACTGAAAGAAAAGAAACAAGGCAGAATGTATATGTGGTGACAAACCTGGTGATGCCACTAATGGGACTCCCTGCTTTAATAAAGTTGAACCTGATTCAACAGGTAGCTTCAGTTCAGGAGCAGAAACAAGAGAAGAGCCATCAATACAGAGCCAAGTTCCCGAAAGTGTTTTCAGGGCTTGGAAAGCTACAAGGAAGCTACAAGGTAAAACTGAAAGATGGAGCAATTCCTTATGCTCTGTCAGCTCCACACAGAGTCCCATTACCTTTGAAAGAACAAGTTAAAGAAGAGTTAGACAGGATGGAAGCAATGGGGGTCATAAGAAAAGTCGAGGAGCCAACTGAATGGTGCGTGGGAATGGTGGTGGTCCCCAAGCCAAATAAAAAACACTGCATATGTGTGGACCTTACCCGACTTAACGACAGTGTGTGCAGGGAGCGACACATACTGCCCGCTGACACATACAGCTGGAGGGGGCAAAAGTCTTCTCAAAATTAGATGTAACATCTGGTTTCTGGCAGGTTCCTCTACACGAAGAATCACAGCCTTTAACAACTTTCATTACCCCCTTCAGAAGATACTGCTTCCAGAGGCTTCCCTTTGGTATATCTTCCACGCCTGAACATTTTCAGTTGAGAATCTCCCAAATCACCGCAGGGGCAAAGGGCACTCTGTGCCACACGGATGACATCTCAGTCTATGGAAAAGACAAAACAGAGCATGATGAAAGACTGCAGAAAGTACTTAAAAGGTGTGAAAAAGCAGGCCTCACCCTCAATGAAAAATGTGAATTTTCTGTGGAAAAATTAAATTCCTGGTACACAATATAAGCACAGCAGGAATCGAGGCTGATCCAGATAAAATCAGCGCCATCGAAAACATGCCAAAACCTTGCAATGTGGAACAGGTCCGCCGGTTCATGGGAATGGTAAATTATGTTGGCAAGTTTTCACCCAGCCTACCAGCTCTCACAAAACCTCTATATGATCTGTTAAAAAGTGACAGCACATGGACATGGGACGCACAACAGAAAACAGCCTTTAAAAAAATTTAAAAAGAGCCGAGTTATTCCCCAGTCCTAGCACAATACAGTCCCATGAACAAAACAGTGGTATCTGCAGATGCGTCTTCATATGGACTTGGGGCGGTCCTCCTGCAGTGGCAGACGGATGGTAGGTGGAGACCGGTTGTGTACATATCACGGAGCCTGACACCCACAGAGGTTCAGTATGCACAAATTGAAAAAGAAGCACTAGCAGCAACATGGGCCTGTGAGTGACTCAGCTCATATCTGCTAGGCTTGGAATTTACAGTGAGAACTGATCACAAACCTTTAATCTCCCTGCTTAGCTCACGGTCCTTAGATGATTTACCTCCACAATTCTCAGATTTAGGCTAAGACTGATGAGGTTCAACTACAAAATCATACATGTCCTGGGCAAATAACTCGTCACTGCTGACACTCAAGAGCCCCCCAAGGACTGGAGGACAGAGAGACCAATATCAGCTTGCAGAATGAATGCTGTGCCTACATTGATCATATTCTACAGCATCTACCTGCCACTGAAAGTAAACTAGCTCACATCAGGGAAACTCAGAGTACAGACAGCATTTGCAAGCAGCTGAAAACATTCACAGAAAAAGGCTGGCCCCCACATAGGAGAAGCGTCCCTGAGCATCTTCTCAGAGAGGAATTATACACATGGCAGAGGGCCTGCTTCTCAGAGGAGTGAGGATTCTGATCCCTGGATGCATGCAGGGGGAAATGATGGAAAGGTTGCATGAAGGCCATCAGGGAGTGACTAAGTGTGTAGCAAGTGCACAAGAATCCCTGTGGTGGCCAGGGATAACAAGGCAGATTAAAGAGATGGAGGAAAGGTGTGAAATCTGTTGCCAGTATTCACAGACCGAGCCTTTAATGACCACACCCCTACCAGCACGACCATGGCAAAAAGTGGCAATGGATATCTTTCAGTGGAAGAATGGACATTATATTGTGGTGGTGGACTACTACTCCCGATACATTGAAGTAGCAAACCTCCCAACCCTGACAACATCTACAACTGTGGAGCGGCTGAAGGTAATCTTTACAATATTTGGAGTACCTGAAATCTTAGTGTCTGACAACGGCCCTCAGTTTGCTTCCACAGACTTTGCCATTTTTGCCCAGGACTATGGTTTCAGTCACATGACCAGCAGCCCTTGCTATCCCAAGAGCAACGGGGAAGCAGAGAGAGCTGTCCGCACAGTTAAACAGCTGCTCAGCAAAAGTCCAGACCCTCAGAAAGCTCTCTTAGCTTACAGAGCTACACCACTGGCTCACGGGCTGAGTTCAGCGCAACTGCTGATGGGGAGGAGGATAAGATCAACAGTTCCTACCACCCCACAAGCATTGAAACCAGTCTGGCCAAACCTCAGAGCTTTCAGGGAAAAAGACAAGGAACTAAAAGCGAAGCAGAGAAAGTCATTCGACCTGAGACATAAGACAAAGGACTTACCCATTCTGGTTCTAGGACAGAGAGTGTGGATTAGAACACTGCAGACCAAAGCTACTGTCCAGGGACCTGCTTCAACACCAAGGTCTTACAATGTGGAAACAGACCAAGGGAGCTTAAGAAGAAACAGGGCTCACCTGACAGTGCTCCCTGAGAGAGGTCTGCCCTCCTCTGATGAAACAGTGACTGGCCCAAGGCAGAAAGGTTCAGATGAAATGGTGACCATGTCAGGAAGAGTTTCACACCCTCCAGATAGACTGGATTTGTGAACATTCTAGTTGACCAGAGAGTTTCCTCTGGCCTTTGGAAAAATGTATGGACCTTACAGTTTGTTGTTTCTAAAACAGAGTGTGATATGTTGGGTACTAATGTTATTGAATGAGAGTTGAAAATGCCCAGTTAGGAATACCTGATTAAGATTGAAGTAACTATTATTTTGGAATTATTTTACTTTCGAACAGTTAATCTTAAATATTCAATCTTAAAAGTAAAGAAAAGAGGTTTACAAGCTAAGGGGGGGGGGGGGATGTACAGCTGTTCAGTGCAATAGCACAAGTGGTCCATAGGTGGTGCCTTTAAGGTGTGTTGAGAGGGTTGAGGAGCGTAGAAGAAGTGAGTGAGTTTGTATGTTTTTATGAAGCAAGAGTAAAGGAAGCTGTGTTCAACTTACCAAAAGTCTCTGGAGTCTGCTTTCATGCATATAAACACTTCTACAGGTGCAGCAACATGACAGACAGTGGATTTACATTGCATTCATGGCCCAAGAATGTTCAAACTGCAAAGATTTGGATGCATTTTACGAGAAATCCATGGACCCATTGGGAAGCTATGAAGTGGTCTCTCCTCTGCTTTGCACATTTTACTGAAGATTTTTACGAGACCTCTAATCTGTTGAGCCATGTTGGCTAAAAGGCTGTATTGAAAGAGGGTGCAGTCCCAACAATTAAAGAAAAATAAAACAAGACAAGGAAAGTATTTATTTTATTTTTTATTTTTTTAAAGTGAATTTAGTTGCACCAGTCCTCCTGAAGCGTGAGCTGAGGGTTGTTGCTAAAATATGGAATGGGACGGGACATATCGCTTGGACAGTGACCTCCCAGTGGTTGTTGCTAAAACCGGTGACATCACATTCTGTCCCGGGTTTTAGTAATTGCCTGAGCGGGGCAGTAATGGCAGAATACACAGTATGGAGAGAATGAATGAACCAGCCATCTTATTTCTAAACTGGATATTGCTGCCATCTCATCCTTACGTGGAAGAAGTGAATGAACAGAGAACTGAATGAACAACTGAAAGTCAGATTGTTTCAAAACAGTCGGCCGCAAGATCAGCCTTCAAGAAGCGAGAACACAGACAGGTAAGCTGCGACTCTCATTTGGATAAAAAAACGAAACAAAAACACCACATTGTTTACCTGCATTTAGATTAATATATGTAACTTGTATTGTGTGTTTATCGGTATAAGATTATTTAATTTGCTTCAGAATGTAATTGACTCAGTTCATCTGATTAATTAGTGTTTTATCAGTGAAAAATGCATGCATGTGCATGTATGTGGCATAAGTTATAACACCTATCCTGCTTTAATGAGAGTCAACCCACAATCAATGAAGTCAAATCAGTCTTAATTGAGCAAATTGGTAATGGTATTTCTTATTTTCACCATAAATTTTTATTTATATGACGTCAGTCTATAGCTGTAAAAGGCCTTGGCCTTAAAACCGGTTACCGCTGTGACATCACACACTCAGGGATGGATGGCTCAGTGGGACAGCTCAAATGCCAACTTTGCAGTCGATTTTAACTCTCAAAAATAGATATTTTTAATTCCTATTTATGCAGCATACAAGAGTCAAGGATGGAGATACTATCCACTCAGAAATTTATTTAAAAATAAAGGTTCTGTGAATCTGCTTTAAATACTCAAATCAAACTGGAACTTTAATATCAGGAGGGAGGAAGTGACTCAGCATCCTGATCTGACTGTCACTGTTTTTATCCTTTTACATTTGTCTGTGTTTGAGAGAATGTTGGCTCACGCAGCTCTGAGCTTTAAGTCCTACCGTTTCTTCACCTGGTGTTTTGATGCTGCATTTTTGTACAATTTATCTTTTTTTTTCTCTCAAATGGATTTTGAATGAATTTAGTGAATTTCCAGGTCTACCCAGTTTCATGTGTACATGCTGGTTTGAACAGTTTACAAATAAATTACATTCATATCCAGTTTTATAAATGAGGTTCATCAGGTTAAACACACTGAAACAGAAAGAAAAAAACTGAAACATATGTGAATTTTTCACCTTTTAACACAAATATTATTTCAGCTTGAGCAATCAGAAATTGTGTGTGTGTGTGTGTGTGTGTGTGTGTGTGCGTGAGATCAGCCTCCATTTGCACACATCTGAAGAAATATTTCCCTTAATGAGCTCTCTCCGGCCATTTAAAAGCGAGGCCCGGTGTAAACGCAGCTTTTAAAGATCAGCATATGGCGCATTTCTGCGTCCCGAGAGGCAGCAAGACTCCGAGACTCCGCCAACACACTCTGATGGACGCGACCGAGCAGATGTTCCTGCTTTCATCCTCCACTGTGCTAATGGCTGATTATGATGATGATAGTGAATTAAATCGCCTCGGAAAGCAAACCCAGCTCACGCAAAGTTTCACAGTGATGTACTGCTATTTTATAGGAATAACACACACACACACACAGAAGTAAGCTGATCTTTTCAGTGAAAAAAAATCTAAAATTATTCATCTTCCATTTTGTCAACAACATGCATGGATTACAATTAGAGATGGGTCTGTGTGAAGGGTGTGGACGGGGTGTCAAGTCAAGTTTCTCTGTATCGCACCTTTAACAACAAACATTGTCGCAAAGCAGCTTTACAGAATCTGAACGACTTAAAACATGAGCTAATTTTATCCCTAATCTATCCCCAATG
>JAPEIY010000012.1:44038957-44050058 GCA_026122135.1 Cathorops aguadulce | reverse complement strand
TGATGTTTTAGGTCATATTTATGCAGAAATATAGAAAATTCTAAAGGGTTCACAAACTTTCAAGCACCACTGTACATTTGTGAATAACTAACCCTTTTTTTTAAGCATCAGGTTTTAATAAGGGGTCAACTACAACAAACTCTCACTGCCAGTATATCCTATAAATATACTGGGAAAATAACTTGCTTTTATTTTATTTAAAAAAGGTACCCATCTCTTTTATTTGACTGTTGATAACTTTATGAGCTTTAGCTATTTGTTTGAGACCTCCATCTACAGGCCAGTAAGCTTTGAAGATGAAGCTCAGCACCAGGAACAAACTCCTAATGCTTCCAGCACTCTCACCATCAGTTATAAATGTAGACTACAATTTTTTGTAGAGTCCCAACATTTAACAAGTAGTGCGGTGTTGAGTACTTTCACCTTCATAGAGCCAGTTTATTTATCGATATGGGGGCGGCACAGTGGTTAGCACTGTCGCCTCACAGCAAGAAGGTCCTAGGTTCGAGCCCAGCAGCTGATGAGGGCCTTTCTGTGTAGAGTTTACATGTTCTCCCAGTGTCTGCGTACGTTTCCTCCGGGTGCTCTGGTTTCCCCCACAGTCCAAAAACATGCAGGTTAGGCTAATTGTTGACTCTAAATTGACCGTAGGTGTGACTGGGTTGTCTCTGTGGCAGCCCTGCGATGACCTGGTGACTTGTCCAGGGTGTACCCCACCTCTCGGCCATAGGCAGCTGGGATAGGCTCCAGCTTACAACTTTGTACAGGATAAGTGGCTACAGATAATGGATGGATATTGATATGATTACTTAGACTCCAGCCTTGAGCATGATGCAAATGAAAACAAATTCAAGTATTGAGTAGTTATTCAAAAACATTTAGTCCCCAAAACCCACACAGCAATAAAGTGATAATCTATTTATTTATTTTGACCAGCTGGTTTTGACCAAGCCCATGACAAAGCGTACAAGAAGAGAAGGGGGAGGGGGGAAATTACAGCAATCCAGACCCTGCAGTGCATACAGGAACAGAGAACTTGTTTACAAGTTACAACAGAAAAATGAACACTGTCAAATCTCACAATACATAAAGACCATCAGACAATGATTACATATGTAAAGTGCTATTCCTCTTGAGTTAGGTCTAGACTACATCAGGGCTTTAATACATAATCCATTGACTCCAACATAAGGGTGGTGACACAGGTCGGATTGAGCAATTCACAAACGATTTTTCTTGAAGAAGCCAATAAGCCCATTAGTGGAGGAGTCATGAGTGTGGATCTCAGAATCGTCCTGCAGCTCAGGCTCAATCTTCTTCGCCAGTTGTTTACCCAGCTCCACACTAAGGACAGATCACAGCATTCCTTTTGATTGTTTATCACTAAAAGACCGTTCAAAAGTGCACCCTAGCTCCCATTTCATCATATCCTTAGGACTTTGGATTGAGTGCAATACTGAGGTTAATAAGAGTCTTTGTTAAAATGATCATTATTCACAAGCTGCAAGTCATTTAAGACTAAATTTAGGAAGTGTTAATACTCACCCCCATTGGTCATAACTGTTGATATTCCACATCACACCTTGCACAAAGATTTTGTGCTCATACATGGCTAAAAATACAAAATATTAAAAGATTAAATAAAGTCTAATTAAGTGTAATAGAAGTCAATATATAATGGCTATACAAGTTATTAGTTATATCAATTTCAAAAGGGGGAAACAAACTTGAGCTCAATTTTTTTTAAAACCACTTGTCCATTTTGTTACTTTGTGATAATGAAAGAGCAAATGAAAAACACCACATTTACATTTTTGTCCTCTTCATCTCCTCATGGGGTATAGAAACTTATACACCTAAATTGCATAAAATTGATGAAATACTTCTAAGTAACAAGCTAATAACATATGTAACTACACCTATAGTATAGCTATCACCATGTTCATCACTTACCAACCAGAGCTCCAAGCATGAAAGGAGTCAGCTTCCTGAAAATGATGGAGTTACTTGGCTTGTTTCCTTCAAAAACTTTATGTGGCAGGAGTCTCTCCAGAGCATCACCACTCAAGCCAGCAGCCTCAAGCTCTTTTCTGGCTTCATCTGGTGTCTTTCCCTTCATCAGAGCCTCAGTCTGAGCCAGGAAGTTGGCCATCAGGATCTTATTAAAAAAATAATTATATATATATATATATATATATATATATATAAAACCCACACACACACACACAGTATATATTCCATCACAATGATAAAATACACAAGATGACATCACAATACAATTTTCCAGCATGTTCTACACCATTTCTGATGAAGGTTTATATCGTTATGCATGTCATCTGTAGAAAAAGGTTTTTGGGTCAACTGGACTTCTGGCAAATATTTCAGGTTCATTAGTGTGTCTACATTTCCACCACATTTAAATAAATAAGACTGAGTGCAGTCTGAAAGCAAACCTTATGATGCAGATTATCTCTGATTGGGTGCTGAGATTGAGCAGGTATGAGGAAATCAGCTGGAATCATACGAGTCCCTACAAAAAGAAAAAAAAAGTTATTTTAACCAAATCAGATTAAAAGAAGGCCTTCATATCCTGGAAAGCACAAAAATAAGATTTTTATAGAGATTAAACTTGTTACATTCTAAAAACACCACATTCTTCTAACCAGCACTGGTGAATTCCAGATTCTGATTGGTCAGAAGGTGTTTATAATAATTTTTCCCCCTATAACAAAGTACAGACAGTAACACTAGTTGTAATATTAAAGCCAGGTTTACGGTAAATGTGCTTGTTCTAATACATTATCATTTCTATAGCAACTTATTCTCAAGGACTTGTACGGCAGATGCTCCACATAATCTAAGCCTAATAAAAACCGATTATAAAAGCAAGGAACAGGAAGTTTTGTGGACATTCTACAATATTAAATGTAACCTTAAGCTTCTTCAAAGCGTAGCATTTTTTATTTAATATAAATCGCTGGCAAATTGCTGGTGCAAAGCCTTCAGCACCTGCTGCCATAGGAAAATCATCTGAGAACACCAATCTGTTGACACCCCATCATGTTTTACTGCACATGTTCTGTATAGTAATTAAATATTTGCTAATGTGCACTTATTTATTGTTATTCAAGATGTTTAGCTCAACACTACAGAACAATGATGAAATGTTGTGAAGGTCAGGGACTAAAATCTGTTTACCTTGGTGCAGATCACCTGCAAAACTAAAAGATTCAGCTCACATTTGTATGGAGGAATGAAGCTATAAACCATTTCTAGAAATGCAGACTTTTTGCTCATACTGAGGGTTTAAAAAAAAAAAAAAATCCACCCCATGCCTACCCACAAGATCAACTGTGAGCAACTGCTCACTTGCATCTGAATGCAAGCAATTGAAAAAACAGGACACTTATTATGAAGGTTGACTTCAACAAATAATTAACCCTGAAACAATTAAAGAGCTGTGTTTTCCCCAGGGATTTCAAATAGCATCTTGGTAGATGGTCATTTTGAAATAGCATTTTGCTTCTTGAAATAGTGTGAAAATCCACACGAAAGGTTTCGTAAATGCATTCAGTTGGTAAACAGGAAGTCAATATGGGACAGCCCCGACAACGGTATAGAACCCCAAGCGGCTATGGCTTGTGGTTGCTGAGAAAAGGGCCGTTTCGGACAGACGGAGATACTGACAGAGGTAAAGCAGTATAAACACACCAACATACACCCTCGGACCAGGCTCCAGCTTGCCTGCGACCCTGTAGAACAGGATAAAATGGCTAGAGATAATGAAATGAGAATTTTCCCACTGTAACGTGTGTTCTGGATGTTCATTGTGTACTATGTAAGAATATGCAAAGTGCATGATTTGACACAGAGCCCTCATGTACCTTGGTGAATGAGCTGGTAGAAAGCATGCTGGCCGTTTGTCCCTGGTTCTCCCCATACGATGGGTCCTGTGTGGTAGTTCACACGAGTTCCATTCTTGCTAATGTACTTTCCATTAGACTCCATGTCACCCTGTAAACCCCCCCAAAAAACCCACCCACCCCCAATTACACATTACAGTGTCAAAATACTTCACAAAATGGCATCATGAACACTGTTCTAGGAAACTCACAAAACCACCTTTTCCATAAAGCATTCTGCATGATTAAAAGCAACGGTGTTTGTGTTGTGGTTATGTAACTGACCTGCTGGAAGTAAGCTGCAAAGCGGTGCATGTACTGGTCATATGGCAACATAGCATGAGTCTCCGCCTGGAAGAAATTGATGTACCAGATACCCAGCAAGGCCAGCAGCACAGGAACATTCTTCTCCAGCGGAGCTGAACGGAAGTGTTTATCCTGAATGATTGAGAACAGTATCACGGTTATGAATTTTAAAGGCTTTCAGTACACAGTCTTTTGATGATCAGCTTTTTTTTTTTTAAATTCTAATTTTATAAAATGGAGTCAGGATGAGAAGCTGAATCAAGCCAGGGCAGAAACAAGACACGACATGTGAATTGCTGAGTTACTGGGAATGGAATAATTCAGCAAACAAATCTACTCAGAAGCATGCTTATTATACATATAATGTTTCAAAATATTTATGTACATTTATTCAAGCCCACAAAATTGCAATTTATGCAAATTATGTACATTATTAATAAAATAACAGTTTTGGTTCATTTTTGCTCTTATCTAAAAGAAAATTTATGTAGATTTATGTAGAAAATATATAGAGATTTAATAGTCCTTTGTCAAGCAAATGTGTTAGAGACATATTGGCACAATATACATTGGACTACACATGGCATAATTTGATATTCTGGATTCTTATCTATTGCATGGGACCAAAACAGAGAGACCTACACTTCTAATAAATCATGTGCAGACTTTCTTTACACATGCCCAAATTAACTGAAACATGGGATCAATTCTATTAGCAAACAGAGCATAAATAAACCTGATTTGCTATCTTTTACTCAGGGTATTCTCTAGAAATTGAGAGAAGGGTGTCGGCAGGGGCATGCTCCCCTGGAAAAATTTGAAATATTGAAGTCAAATTGGGGCCCTCTGGTGCAATCTTGGCATGAAAAAGCAGTTGAGAAGCTCTTAAAATGGTGTTTTAGGTAGTGAATTTCTGAAAAAGGAATTAAAAAAAAAAAAAAGTCAACTCAATTTCAAGAAAATTTTATAGCACATGTATCCTTTGAGCCTAACGGTAAATAAGCGTTAGAGATTTCACACACGCCTCAGATGAGGTTGCATGAAAAGTTCTGTGGCTCTCTCAAAATGGGAAGTCCTCTTCAGAAATAAGGGAGAGCAAACACTGTACTGGAGAGAAACACACATGGGATGCAGATTGTGTTGTTTGGGGTCCCCACTCATCTACTGGCATTTATTTGATCAGCCAGTGCAACTATTGCGTTGCTTATTAGTGTTTCATCATAATTTTCTCAAACAGAGGATTTGCACCTAACCCCACAGCAACGGTAGCTACGCTGCCATGACAGGAGGCAGCTTTAGTGCTTCATTCAGACGAGCTAGTTGTTATTGATCAGTATGGGAAGATTTTGCTACGTTCCTGGATGTGCAAATCATTTTGAACAAAACAGAATTTTTTTTAATTTACAAAAAGTAAATCAGGGGGGCAAAAACATTTAGAAATGTAGAACGGAAAAATGCTGGAAAAAAAAATTTCAGGTAGACTCCATGTCAAATGGAGAGGTCAAAAACCCTATGGTATACTCAATTTCCACAAAGGTTAGAGAAAATAAATAAAATTTCACAACTGCAGCATGGTGGTCATTCTTATACAGTGAAGTAAAGAAGAGTAACACAGCGGCTTGGCAAAGCCTAACCTTCAATGAGACTTAAAATGCATTTACATTTGGGGATCCTTCCAAGCATGCTGTGCACATGCTTGGGACCCAGTCATTATGGGAAACACCTGATGCTGATTCGAGAGCAAGCAGCATGTGCATGTAAGGCATCACTTCTCAAAGTGTGGTCTACAAGCTGATATCATTAAATATGTTTTATCAGCGTTTCTCAAATCACCTATGTGACTCCCAAAGCAAAGTTATGAGTTGCACAGATGAGTTGTTTTCTATACTGAATAAAGTCCTATGCAAATTCAAATGGTAGCCCATTATCTGAATTTGCCTGACATTAGCAGGCCAATAGTTTTCCCGACTCTGCCTACAGCTACATCAGTTTAGGTTACACTTTCATATCAAGATCACCTCTGAATGTGGAAGGAGTGCAGAGAAACTATGACTAACCAAATTAGACTTAGCATCAAACTGTCAAAAAGATAACGGCTCAGTGGCTGAAGACCAGGTCAGTCAAAAGAAAACCGCAAGAAACACCCGACACAAGCAAGGACAAAGACGAGATTCTCTGAGAAAACAAAAGTAGCGCAACTGGGTCAATGTGGCCCCCAATACAAGATTAAAACTGTCCAGTTTGGAGCCAGACATTGCTTCACTGATGTATCAGAATAAGCAGCACCATTCTTCCCATCAAGAGAAAGACAACAATGAGTTGGCCATTTGTAAAACTATCATTTCATTAGTGTGCAATTTGTAGTATACTGTTGAAATAGGCTCATTGTTTTTTGCTCGGGATATTTAGGGGGTTAGGTGGTCCATCAAATATTTTTTTTTAATGAATAAAGTGGTCCATGTTCTGAAAAGGTTTGAGAAACACTGGGACACAGAGGCTTTGTGAAGTGTTATCGTCATAAATTTGGCAGTGAAGAGTCAGTTTCGTTTTTTTAAATATCACGCCTGCTAATAAACACTTGTCCTGCACTTAGACCCGTCTACTGTTACATACCTGACAAGATTTTAGTCTCTGTGGTGGTGGTGGGGAAGTGTCCTTACATGCACGTGCTGATTCCACACAACTCATCAGGTGTTTCCCATAATGAGTGGGTCCCAAGCACGCACATAAAACACTGAAGAATCCCAGAATGGAAATTTTGAAGCCCTTTGTTGCAGAAAATTACCTTTCGACTTCTAGTATTGGCTGTCAAAAGATGGGGTTGACGGGTCTTTAGCTTTTATTGCATCGTGTGAACAAAAGACTTTAGTGACCTCTCCAGGGCTCCATAATTTTCTTAGACAAGTGTTGACTTGCTGGTCATGGTTTCAAATTTCAATACCTGTTTTCAATGTTTTTCAATTTTTCTAGTCAATGTGCGCATACTCTTATATCAAGTAACTAAATTAAACTATTCTAACAAAGTTTGCAGGTGCACTCAAAGAAATGAAAGAACCTATTTTGACTGAGTAAATCTGGAATCAATGACCCACAGTCCCAGAAAGGCAATTCAGTCAGCATGTTTACATTTATCATGCTGAAAAGCACTTCAGACCAAGTTTAAGAGACTGTTACAGATTTGTACATTTTAAACTTGTAAAGAAAAGACATGTAAAAGTACATACCATCCAGTGGGCACCCGCAAGAAGCTGTTCAAAGTTGTCAAAACCTGTAGAAAGACACAAATACCCCAAAACTCAACAACACAAGCTACAATTAAATCATTCATCAAGTTAGTCAGATATAGTTAATCATAACTCCATAAAACAGAGCATCATTCATGAGCTAACATACCTACGTGCAGAGCGATAGACAAACCAATAGCCGACCACAACGAATAGCGCCCACCAACCCACTAAAAAGAACAAGCATACTGTTAAGTAGCTCTATATTTTCTTCTAAAGGCATGGCATTTTGCCAAAAAAAAAAAAATCATGCAATGAACAAATTCATCACTCAGTAAAATCATTAATATTATTCATGCTGACAGGTCAGGGACACTGCATGCAATAAAAGGCCACGCCTCCAGATTTATTTTTAATGCTTGACTCCATTTTTGGTGGATGAATCAGTAGGACATACTCACATCCCAGAACTCAAACATGTTCTCGGTGTCGATACCAAAGTCCCTCACTTTGGTCTGAAGAAGACAAGGACAGAACACGAAGCACCCATGAACTGACCATAAATACACAATACTGCAAGTACTTTATGCATGAATGACTCACCGCATTGGTGGAGAGGGCCACGAAATGTTTGGCCACTGTAGAAGCCTGAAAAATAAACCGCATTACTGAATCAATTCAGAACCTTGCGACACTTACAGGTTGGAGGACATATTAGTCAGGATACTCACATCTTTGGCAGTCTGCAGAAACCATTCCTTAGCAGACTCTGCATTAGTGATGGTCTCCTGAGTAGTGAAGGTCTAGAAAAGACAAAACATTTTAATCCTGACATTTTAAAATTACATGTGAAACTGGCAAACGTTTAATATTGCATCAAGGCCAGTGAGTGCAGCGTTTAAGTGGTTATGCAATGGGTTTGCTTTATACTGTTCCCTACCTTTGCTAAGGAGCTGAGGAAGTACATCATGAACACCTTTTAAAGCATTTAAAAAAATAAACTAAAAATTTGCTGTGCTTTGTTCCCAAATGTTCAAAATGGTGGTCCCAAACTAGGAACACTATTTACAGATGGGGTTATGAGAGCACCTCCTTGAATCGCCACCTTAATGTGGTGGAGGGGTTTGAGTGCCTCAGGGATTCTAGAAGCCATGTTGTCAGGGCATTTACCCCTGGTAGGGTCTCCCAAGGCAAACCGGTCCGAGATGAGAGATCAAAGAATGGTTCAGAATAAACCCTTATGAAAAGAAAGACAGGTATCCAAGTACCCCTCGCCTGGACCTGGAGGAGGGGCTCGTCGGCAAATGCCTGGTGGCTGGGCCCATGTCTGTAGGGCCCTGGTGTACTGATCCCCGGCTGACAAAACTGGCTTTTGGGACATGGAATGTCACCTCTCTTGTGGGAAAGGAGCTTCAGCTTGTGTGCAAGGTTGAGCAGTACCAACTAGATATAGTTGGGCTCACCTCAACGCATAGCTTGGGCTCTGGAGCCAATTTCCTGGAGAGGGGTTAGCCTCTCTTCTATGCTGGAGTTGCCAAGGGTGAGTGGTGCCAGGCAGGGGTGGGGCTATTGGTAGCCCCCCAGTTCAGCACGCCAACATCAGAGTTCTCCCCAGTGAACAACAGAGTCGTTTTCCTGCGTCTTCAGGTCAGGGAACAGTCTCTGTCATTTGTGCCTATGAGCTGAATGGTAGTTCAGAGTACCCAGCCTTCTTGGAGTCCTTGAGTGGGGTATGAGAGAATGCACCACAAGGGGACTCCGTTGTTTTACTGGGAGACTTCAATGCTCAAGTGGGCAATGACAGTGAGACCTGGGGTGGGGTGGGGAGAGAATCAGGAGGAATGGCTTGCCCAATCTGAACCCGAGCGGTGTTCTGTTGTTGGACTTCTGTGCCATGCATGGTTTGGCCATAACAAAAACACTATGTTTGAGCATAAGAGTGCCCATAAGTGCATGTGGCATGAAGACACCCTAGGCCATAGATCGAGGATTGACTGCAGTCGTTTCATCTGATCTACGACCATACGTCTTGGACACTCCGGTGAAGAGAGGAGCAGAGCTGTCAATTGATCACAACCTGGTGGCGAGCTGGACCAGATGGGCAGGGGAGGAGGCTAGACAGACCTAGTAGGCCCAAAACATGTTGGTGAGGGTATGCTGGGAATGTCTGGCAGAGGCTCCCATCAGTCAGATCTTCAACTGCCACATCCAGCAGACCTTCAACTGCATACCGGGGGAGGATGGGGACATTGAGTCAGAGTGGACCATGCTCCGCACCTCCATTGCTGAGGCGGCCATGCAGAGTTGCAGCTGCAAGGTTGGTGCCCATCGTGGTGGTAATCCCCAAACCCGGTGGTGGACACCTGCAGTGAGGGGAGCAGTCAGGCTGAAGGAGTCCTATCAGGCTTGATTAGACTGTGGGTCTCCAGAGGTAGCTGACTGATACCGAAGGGCCAAGCAGAATGCAGCTCTGGCGGTCACTGAAGCAAAAACTCTTGTGGGAGGAGTTCGGTGAGGCCATAGAAAATGACTTGGTCAGCCTCAAAGAGATTCTGGAAAACTGCCTGGCAGCTCAGGAAGGGGAAAGCAGTGCTCTGTCTCTACTGTTTACAGCGAGGATGGAATGCTGTTGACCTCAACTAGGGACATCAGCCAACGATGGAAGGAATACTTTGAGGATCTCCTCAATCCCACCTTCATGTTGTCCAAGGAGGACGCAGAGTCTGAGGGTGCTTGGGAGGACTTGCCCATCACAGGGGCTGAGGTTGCCGAGGTGGTTAAAAAGCTCCTCGGTGGCCAGGCTCGGGGGGTGGATGAGAGTCACCCCAAGTTCCTGAAGGCACTGGATGCTGTTGGGCTGTCTTGGCTGACACACCTCTTCAACATTGCGTAGAGGTCAGGGATAGTGCCTCTGGATTGGTAGACTGGGGTGGTGGTCCCCACCTTTTTAAAAAAGGGGACCAGAGTGTGTGTTCCAACTATGGGGGGGGAACCACACTTCTCAGCCTCCCTGGGAAAGCCTATGCTGGGGTGCTGGAGAATAGAGTCCGATCGATAGTCGAACCTCAGATTTAGGAGGAACAATGTGGTTTTCATCCTGGTCATGGAACACTGGATCAGCTCTTCACCCTTGCAAGGGTACTGGAGGGTGCATGAGAATTTGCCCAACTGGCCTACATGCGTTTTGTGGACCTGAAGAAGGCTTACTACCATGTCCCTAGTGGTGCCCTGTGGGGGTGCTTCAGGAGTATGGGGTCCAGGGCCCACTACTGCGGGCCATTCGGACCCCACATGACTGGAGCAGAAGTTTGGTTCGTATTGCCGGCAGCAAGTTAGACAAATTCCCAGTGCGTGTGGGACTCTGCCAGGGCTACCCTTTGTCGCCGGTTCTGTTCGCAACTTTTATGGACAGAATTTCTTGGCGCAGCCAAGGAGTAGAGGGTGTCCGGTTTGGTGGCAGCAGGATCACATCTCTGCTTTTTGCAGATGTGGTCCTGTTTGCTTCATCAATCTGTGACTTACAGTATGTGCTAGGACAGTTTGCAGCAGAGTGTGAAGCAGCTGGGATGAGGATTAGCACCTCTAAGTCTGTGGCCATGGCGCTCAGCTGGAAATGGGGGGGGGGGGGGGGGAGTTGCTACCAAAAGTGGGGGAGTTTAAGTATAGGGG
>JAPEIY010000012.1:43041333-43052232 GCA_026122135.1 Cathorops aguadulce | reverse complement strand
CAAAGATCATCAGAAACCCCTTTAAAGACCTGGATCTTAGTTAAACAAGATGGAGAAGTGATCACGGCGCATTGTAAACGTATGGCTGGGTGAGAATTTTGTCGCGACCTTCATGTATATGGACTTTGTGAGGAGGAACCAAAGAAACAGCTGGGGACTTTAGCGCTTCGTGACTAAAAAAAGTACCATAAAATAACCAGACATAGCAAGAAAAGTCCTTGGAAAACACTAAGGACATAGCTGAGAGGGAGATACAAACCTTTCACAAAGTGATCACTGAAAACTTGAGCATGCTTCGACTCAACTCCCTTCGATTTCAGTGAGAGGCTCAAAAGCCACCTTTCTCAACATCTTTTTGTGAAATCCTGTGCTCATTCACCCTTTTTTATTCATTCACAGGGAACCCTGAAGAAACTTTTATCAATTTCATGGTTTGATTGATTCAAACAACCTAAAACAACGCAAGCATAAGGCATTTTTCATGAAAGCAATGCACCTTCATACAAATGCTTTGTCAACTGAGCTTTGGTAGACCACCAGCTAAAGTTCTGAATAACTAATGAGATGAATGTGACATCACGTGAAACCCAGCAATTAACAGTTTGGCTCAGCGATAAACCAGCTTTTTATTTTAGCGTTTTATTTTCTTTTTAGTTTTTGGCCAGATGAGAGTGACACATACAGAGGGTTGAGAAATTGAAGGAAAAATCAGCGGCTGTTATGCTGTGGGAGGTGGTTTGCATCCACCTAACCTGTTAATGCAAAGAATTACTGCATATCAATACTATTATTACTACTATTATGTCTGATCATCTTTATCCTATGATGAAACATTCCTATCCTGATGAGTGTGCTGTCTTACAGGATGTTAAAGCCCCCATTTAGGGCTCAGCGAATTATTAGATAAGTACAAAAATTATGTAAATCATGTGCTCTGGCCTTCACAGTGACCAGTTCCCAACGCAATTGAACATCTGTAGATTTCTGATCAAATATGTTTGACAAGGATCTCTGTCACCATTATCAAAACACCAATTGAGGGAATATCTGTTTTTATTCTATTCACATTCACTGCATATGAGCAATCATATGCCCTGTTTAGCTACGCTACTACTAGGATATCAGCTCATATAACATGAGTAGAGAAAAACAAAATGGTGGAGCATGTTGCTGAACCACCAGAGGACGAAATAAAAACTCTACTCGAAAAAAAAAATACAAAAAAGCAACAAAATATGGAATAAACATATTTGACAGTAAGAACGTATCTTTTTTTTTATTTTTCAAGAATTATTTTTATAGCATTTTTCACAAATTGCTGCTGTCATTTTGCTGGTTTGTTTACAGTCTAAGCAGAAATTATTTTGTCAGATGTTTTGTATGAAGTTTTTATTTATCGAATTTGCAAAAAATATAAATGTTCTGTTTCTCAAAATCCAGTGAATGTGGATAGAATAAAACAGTTATCCCATTCAATCTCATAGTACATGGTTTATAGCCAAGTCGGCGCTATACAACTTGTCGGCTATCAGCTCATGTATGACGCGATTTCATGGAATAACTGTTAAATATTCATCCCTCCAAGTACATTTTCAGAAACTTGTAGAATCTATGCCAAGATGCACTGAAACTTGTCTTGGTAGCTCATGGTGGATCAACACCTTAAAGCTGCTGTATATTGGTTTTTCCTTTAAGTTGTCACTTTGTCACTAATTTATATATATGGTGTATAAGGTTTGTATAATTCTTCTGCAAAAATGACAACATACAGACAGACTTCTTAAATAATATATAAGCTGTAACGTGTGTGTGTGTGTGTGTGTGTGTGTACATATGTATATGTGACACTTCAGTCCTCCCCAGACAGTGATTGCTATTTAATCTGTAAGGTGTTTTTGAGATGAATGCTGTGTGCAGTTGGGGAGCAGACATATCGAAGGTGCAGATGGAATTGACACTAGACACAATAGTGTACGATAGTCTGTAGATTGCATTTTCCACACTTAAGCTCATGCCCCATTCTCTTGCTCTGCAGGGTACCGCTGCTATGCTCATTATTTAAAGATTGAGGTCAGTCAGTCTCACCCAGTCATGAAGGCCTTCTGCGGGTTGTTGTTACAGTCTCCAAGCCACGACAAAGGCACTGGCGATGCTGCACGTAATGCGGAGGAAGGTTGGTGATACCAATGATACAATCCCTTTGTGCTCTTTGTATAATGCAGTACATCCGACATGGTCCTGTGCAACTAAAATACCTTATGCTCATTATCATGCACAATAAAATGTAATGAGTATGAACACAGCCACTATGGAATATTGTTTCTGAATTAATTATGTTGTTGACTATGCAGTGATGAAATCAAGTATACAGGTAAAAATTCTGATCGCATCAGCTTTTGGGTGATTTTTTTGTTTGGTTGGGTTTTTTTTATCCAATGTGTTTTATGAAAAACTCCACTGTATCTCTGCTGCTGGATGGTGGTGAATTGATCCATGGTGAATAAATGT
The DNA here is from genome assembly GCA_026122135.1 of Cathorops aguadulce. Taxonomy (NCBI): domain Eukaryota; kingdom Metazoa; phylum Chordata; class Actinopteri; order Siluriformes; family Ariidae; genus Cathorops; species Cathorops aguadulce. The sequence continues at coordinate 43,049,724 of JAPEIY010000012.1, read as the reverse complement.
TAGCCGTGTGCACAAGTGAAGCCATGTTTCTGTGTATTTGATTTCTCCTGGGCCATCTAGGCTGTATTTCCAGGCAGTTGGCCAGCATTGTTTGAAACATAATTGATTCATCACACTGTCTTGCACGCAGCAAGCGAACACATCTATCTGATTAAATTTGTGAGTATAAATTGGACCATAATGTTCAATGAGTCTATCTGGCCTCACTGTTGCTCTTAAACATCCGATTTCTGCTGAACAGGGTCTCATCCAGATAAACAGGTATTTTGTTTCTACTTTTTCCTCTCTTTTTATACTGTTTGTATCAGGCAAGGTTGAAATATCTTTGCCATTTTCCTCTGTATGGAAGTCAGTTACAGAAACAGAGCGTGATGACAGCTGTTCTCTTCCATCGAAATTAACAAATTGTCAGTGAAAGCAGATGGCAAGTGCACCATCTCTGAAGAGCACAGCTCTGTTTAATCTCTAGGTCTCTCTTTTAATTCCCCAATATCTACAAATTGCTTAGCATCCCAAATTGGAAATATTTATGGGACATCTTTGTATTTAGATCCAGTCAGTCCCTTAACTCCTGTTGAATAAGGTTCTATTGTGTAGTAGAGATGAGCATTAGGTTGTCAAATTACACAGATGGACCATTCTAATTGACTGTTTCATGTTTATGCAACCCAGAGGGCTTGAGTTTTTAGCATGATAATGACAGGCTCAAGATAGCCTAACTCCACTCAGAAGATTCCGTTATAGCTGCATTAAGATGCAGCAGTGCATTGATGATCCTCATTCACTATAATGTACATTATAATACAGTTTGAATTACTGTTAACCTATTTCTCCCTAATGCATGCTTTTTTTTCTGTAAACCCCTTTGTGAGACTTAAGAGGGAAAAAAAATAGAATGATGCAATATTTATATGTATTAGGGTTTGGGGTTTTTTTGGGGGGGGCGGGTCATAAAATGAATAGCCTTACAAGAGTGGTACAGCAACCGCTCATCCTTTCTGTGTGGAGTTTGCATGTTGTTTCTGTGTCTGTGTGGGTTTCCTCCAGGTGCTTCACAGTCCAGACATGCAGATTAGGTCCACTATCTAGTCAAAATTGCCCATAGTTGTGAACATGAGCATGAATGTCTATCTGTCTCTCTGTGTTAGCCCCGTAATGGATTGACGACTTGTCCAGGATGTACAAGTCTTACCCAATGTCAGCTGGGTGAGAGATTGGGCTCACCCAGCTAACCTGTGATCATAAGTAGAATAAGCAGTATAGAAAATGGATAGCTGAATACCCATAGGATTCCTTTTAACTCCTTATTGCACATATGCATATGCATAAAGCAAGCTAATGTTGGTTGTTATCTGGCCATTTTGTTGCAGGAATTCAACTGGTTTCACAGAACAAGAAAGAGAACAATGTACCCAGTGCTAAGAAAACACGTGGACACTGGCATCTCCTCTACACACTAGTTAACAATTCATCCTTGGTGGGGTCCAGGAAACACTTTCAGAGACAGAGCTCAGAGAGCGTCCTAAATGGGACTTTCAAAAGGGGCTCCAAAGCAGACAGCAAAAAGGAGGGTGGCACCACAGCAGCCAGCAAAGAGGGAGACGGACCTGCATCTCAGGACTGATAACTCAGACTGATAACATAGACAAAAAGCGACAACACATTCTCTCTCTGTCTTTATTAAATTATATTAGCTATTGACGTATAATTAAAAAAAAAAACAATGATATTAGTGTTAGTGTCTGTGTAGGAATTAACTTTGTCTTGAATAAATGTCCTTATGCCTTTAAAGTGCCTCAGGAAGAAGTATTATTAGTAAGAAGACTGTTTCCTTTTTTTTTTGACTGGATGGATGCACTTTCTTTCTTTTATGATTAAATTTTTGTTTTCTCATTTGGTTGTTTCTGGTGCAGGAATATCAGAACATTTACGGTGGCAATGAATTTCAACATAAATACTTGTTCAAGGGTGTGTGTGTGTGTGTGTGTGTGTGTGTGTGTGTGTGTGTGTGTAGATTTTTGTTCTTTTTTTCCCCCCCATTTCCATGATGTGCGTTCCCTGTCTATTCATTCCTCTCCTTGGCACTTTTGAGGAAAGATTAAAAATGAATTTGTTTGAAATGTTCCCTTTTAATACAATCAAGTATAATCTATTTTTTAGTTAATAAAAAAAGGCATGCATATAGTGTTAAAAAGTCTGTTCAGATTTGAAGAAAAATAAGCAGATTGTGTTGTGATTCAAACGACTTTGCGAAAATAAAAATGAATAAGTGAGCAATAATGAAGTGCAATGCTGTGGTGGAGTCCTGTGTTAAACAAAGGAAACTGGACCGTGCTGCGGCCTGTAGGCTAAGTGCGCTGTCAGGATGAATAAAGTTCATTACCTGGAGGCGTGTTTTCAACCCTAAAAGGCATTGTTATTTTGCATAAATTAATAAATAATAGCGATATACTCAAATATTCTGAAATTACAGGCTAACTGAGCGCCATGTCTGACTGCTCTCGCCTATTGGCGCACGAAATATAATACAGGTCTTAAGCTACTTTGCGTTTTTCTTCTTTTCCTTTTTTTAATCTTGAATTTATGACAAATTCCGACTTTTTTTTTTTGAATAGAGGTGCTGTTGGAACCTCATCTCTTTCACACTCTCTCTGCAGGCGGGTTGCGGATCAGAGCCAGTTTGCGCACTGCAGCCTGCGACCTCCTGCACTTCATTTCTTTGTTTTTCCAAACGTTTCTTCATAACAAAACGACACCAAGATCCCTCACATAATATACAGGGATTTAACTAGTGGTTAAAGACACTGTGGAACATGCAACATGAGGTCTGAAGCCACTCCAGTGCGCATTTTACGCAAGAGCGTAAAATCAGAGCGGACATCAGTGCTGTGTCCTGAAGAGCACCTTTAAATTATTGCTTTGAATCTTTCCGCCTGTTGAAAAAAAAATGTCTTTGCGTTTTTAAATTCGTATGCATTATTTCATTCTATCCGTGATGTGATGTGCGGTAATATTTTCTGTGCGTGATCATGTCTTATAGGCTGTTTTATCAAATAAGTGGCTGTCTAAACTGCGCTCATCGTTTCAAGTGAATCAAATCCCCAGTGCACATTTTCTGATATGTATGTGATGTAACAGAATGCATTCAAATCAGTCTGAATTTAGCATTTGGCAAGAACTAAACCAAACGTATTCATCAGTATTTTTATTCAGTTCACGTACATAAAATCATATCAAAATCTTTGAAAAGATGGGTCACAACATGAGTTGAACAGCTCAACACAATGCACTAAGTGGAAGTGTACGGGACGTGCGCAAAGGCTGATGGTGAAATGCGACGGTTGAGACATGTTTAAAAAAAAAGAGAGAGAGAGGACATCTTTACACTTTACTGCTTTACACCACACATCGACATTGAGAATATCTACCGTCCTATATATTCTAATAAAACACTCGGAAATACTTCTTGTGTGACATGCCACAAACAAGTTACCTTAAACTAGAGAATGGAGACGTTCAGTCAAGTCCATCAAGGCGTGAGGAGAATCGTCTTAAGCACCCGCTCCTTGAAGGAGCTCTGAAGTCACACATTACACACAATGTCACTTGTAGGTGACTTGGGTTTTCAGCCGACTTTTTTTTTTTTTTGTCGCACATGCTGTGAAGTGAAACGATTCCCTTTCATAATAACAATCTGTGCACCGACAATAACAGATGCGCATCGGTGCGCAGTGTGAACACAAGATTACGCTTACCAAAGCCCTCAGTTAAAGGATATTTGATTAGTGACTGGCTGTTGAGTTGATAAATTTCTCACTTTCTTACAAGCTAAGTCTTTCCAAATGATGGATTTAACGTTGAGTTGGATGCACAAGTCAGTGCGAGGTGTGTTGGAATAAACCCCTTTTGTTCGTATGGACAGGCCATTTATAAAACCCAAGAACCAATATGAAATATGTACATTTACTGCTAAATAACTGAGGTAAAATAGAGTCAACGCACCTTTTGCAGAGTATTACAATAGTAAGGTGATGTGCTCATCAGTATTCACCTGGACTGGAATGTGGTCGAAAGGTTAATAGTTTACACACTGTGGGCTTTAGCGCGGCTCTTTATAATTGCCATTTATTTCCTCAGATATATTCACTGCCTCAGCCCCTAAAGGTAACCTGTCACTATACTCAGAGCCCACTTCAAATTCCTCCTGTGTTTTGGACTGCGACTCAGGAATGGACTCGGTCACCACACTGCCCTCGACTTCCCCTCCTTCTCCTTCTTCTCCTTCCTCCATATCAACTTCAGCATCTCCCTCACCAAGCTCACTTGCATTGAAGTTTTTGTCTGATCCCACAAAAGAGGCTCTCGGATCAAAATCTGTCGCTATGTGCTTTTCCATCTGATCTGCATTCTGTGTCTTCATAATCAGCTTGTAGGTCTTCCCTTGATACTTGTACAACAAGTGACAGCAGGTGGCTCCTAGCAAGGGTACTGTGGCCAGAGCCAGCAAGAAAATGCTGACCACCACTATGATAAGCAATGATGGGATTTTCTTCCTTGTCGTAAAGACAACTTGGACTTGGCAGTCCTGGTCTCCGTAGGTGAGACACAGAGTGTAATTAGTGCCTGGGCGTAAACCTTGGAAACGATATGTATTGATACCGTCCTCGATCTTGGACCACTGAACAAGTGAATGTCCATTGCCAGTACTCACACAAACATACAGCATGTTTATTGGAGATTTTTTGGATGATGGCTGGTAAAGAGTGAATGGTTCCTTATTCACAGTTTCCAGGTCTTGGAGTTGGTTGAGGTGAAGATTTGATTTGGTATTTGCCATCTGTAGAGGATTAAGCTGGACTTTAGCCTCAGTCTCTGACACCTCCAAAGCAATCACCCCAAAGTCAAAGGTATACTGTTTGAGGTCATCCAAGCTCATGTTAAATGCATGATTGGATATATACTGTGTACCGTCACTTATTCCACACTTACCAGTAATTTGTAAAATATTCGGTTCAGTTTTAATGTTAATGGATGTTGTTCCAGTTGGAGGAATTTGGGACTTCCCATAGTTGGGGATTGCATTGGTTTTGGGGTTGTCTGGGCCAGGCTTATTGTTAGTTGGACCTTTTTTTCCATCCAGCACAGAGTTTGTGGTATCTTTAATAGACACTACAAGTTTCACTGTGTCTTCAGCTTTGCCCATGTCATTAGTAGCAGAACAGCTATAGTTTCCATCTTCTTTTTTGCTCATATTAGGAATGATTAGAGTTCCATTTTGAAAGATGAGGAATTTTGTATTAGAGGGTGCATCATTAATAGGGACCTCCCTATTTTCAACAACTGAGGGCAATGGGAATTTAAATAATTGGTTTCCTGCAAATACTTCCCACTCAACATCAGGTTTGGGGCTCCCTTTGGTTTCACAGTTTAAGATGACTTTATCCCCCTCATGAAGTTCTCCATTTTCAATGTGGGCCTGATAGATTATGGTAACAGCTGGAGCTTGGCATACAAGTTTTGGCATCTGAGTGACCTCTAAACCTTTTAAATGGACAGGCACCTCACATATGATGTTCTTCTTGTCAGGAATGGAAATTTTAGACTTAGTGAGCCAGTCCCTCATCCACTCCAGTTTGCACGAACAGGTGAAAGGATTGTTGTAAATCTGTAGGTGTGACATGGAGATAAGAGCATCAAAAGTTCCTTCTGCAATAGTAGCAAACTTGTTATTGTTGATGCAAACTGTGCGCAGATATTTCGAGTTGACGAAAGTGTCCTTAGGCAGACTGACCATCTCATTGTTGTTCATTTTCAGCAGCTGTAGAGCAGTGAGGTTAGCAAGGTCCTCCCATGGGAAATTTACTATTTTATTATGGCTTACGTCCAGATTCTTTAACTGAGCCATTGGTGCCAGCGTGTTTCTCTCAATGGTGACAATTTCATTGTGGGCCAGCCAGAGAGATATAACCTGGGGCACAGCCACAAAATTTTGGGATTTCAACACTTTGATTTTATTTGCTGTAAAGCTAAGAGTGGTCGCATTGGATGGCAAGCCCTCAGGTACCAGCTGAAGATCTCTGTAAGCACATTCCACAAGGTGATGGAGATTTTTATCTGAGCAAGTACATTGCGTAGGACAGCACTGCACAGTCACTGCAAGGGTAATCACTGCAATCCCCAAGGCAAGGATCACCAAGTAGCTGGTCGCCATTTTCCACACCTGCATTGAACACGTGTACAAACAATGGGATGAGTTTACTGTTCCTAACTGTCTAAGCACAATTTCAATGGCCACAATAATTTGAGGAAAGTTTGTTTTTTTTTTATTGAAAGACAATGATGCACCACATGTTATACAATATTATTAGTTTCTACACATGTAGGAGCTGTGTAGAGGCAAAGGTTTAGAGAAACTGTAAATGCACTTTTGAAAAAGTAAACAGAACTACTTAAAGCACGACTTGCTTCAATTTCATGTGTAATCCTGAATGCAACAGAACATATTTTTGTCATAAGATCTTATACTTTATACCATATAAAGGTTAAAAAAAAAAAGCAGCAGGTTTGTGGAGGTGAAGTGCGTTTCTCAGTGAGCGCGAAAGGCTGAAGGCGCGCGACACTACGCGCGCTGCGTTCGCGCTATCCGTGGTGCTGAAACAAAAAGTCTGTCAGAACGTTAAATTAACGTTAACGTGAAATAGGAATTGTAGTAATACTTGACAAGATATTTCACACAATTTAACTAATTTCATCACGAAGGAGTCCGGATCGTACTGATATGCGGACCAGTTCAGTGCCAAAAACTTACTTTCAAATGCAACTTTACATTTAGTTTCTTAATTTTGACTTTAATCCCACCTTATCATATAGTCTTTAAACTGTCTTACCTGTGCGTGAGGACTCCGACTCCTCGTACGGAAATAAATCAAAGCAACACTCGATGAAATATGATGCGATTTATCTAGAGGTGGTAATGAGAATTATTCCAAAACATAGTTAATACTCCTATGTTAATCTGGGAAACAAAACAATATTTGTTGATAGATCGCAGGTGAGACATTTTCGTCTCAGTGTGATGCTTAGCAATCCGGAGGTAGTTCACTCGCACTCGAGTGTGAGCAGACACCATTGCGCGCTCCCGCCTCCATAGAGCAAAGGGAAGGGTCGTGCACGCGCAGCCTCTCCCTTTCTATAGCTACATTAAAGCGATACGGGACTTGCCGCGCGCCACAGAGAATATTTTTATGATTTAGACAACATTTATTAGTTTATGCCACCACCACAAAAAGGGGGAAAAACTATTTTATTAACTTTTTTTTTTACACCAACATCTTTTTTTACTTTCCTGCAGTTAGGCGATACACAATTATCGACGCCGTGATACACCGAGTAATGGGTATTAATCGATAACCTCACCTCACCTCAACACTGAACTGATAATGATTCAAGTGCATGAAAGTTATTGATCCGTGAAAAATAATGCAAGCTTTTAAGATTTAAATTTGTGTATTAGAAGTCGCAGAATGATTGTTTTGTTTAAATAAAGCACAATCAGAAGTGACGAGGGGTTCTCCAGTTAAGTCATTTCAGAAGATTTCACCTATTCAATTTTATTCGGTGTTGAGTGGATTTTTTTTTGCTCCACATCCACAATACATTTTGTTGTACTGAAAGATAGACATAAAATCTCTACATTTTTAAAATGCTAATATGTATACTTTTTTTTTCCCAAAATCATAAACCTTCTGAAGGGCCAAACTTTCTTTGTACTTATAGGGGTAGATAGACTACATCCAAAATAATATAAAATGAAAAAATCTATACTTTCATCAAAACATCCAGCTGGCTTATCAACCCAATGTTACACTGCATGACATGGATTTATACGTTAGTGAATGAGAATTCGTTTGAACAGTACATGAAATGTGTTGTTTGTTTGGTTTTACATTGCCTTCTAACTTGACATAAGAGTCTGATATGGTAATCAGCTATTACTGATTCAGTCTTTAGGATGCCCTTTCAGAATACACTCATTCCTTTGAAATGTAGCTGAATTAAAACAGAACATTATTAAAAGAGAAATAAAAGTAGACCCTTTAATCTACCACCCATGTAAACCGCCTTAACATGCGAATGTTTAGGTCACAATGTGCGGTCATACTTTAATAACAGGGCACAACACACCCTGTTGCTTCAGAAAGATCGAGGACGTTGCAGCGTCTCATTGCTTTATGCGCGCTGCCACCTTGCGTCTAGTTTGCGCATGTGCAAGGATGTCCTTCAGTACAGCAGTGTCTATTATTTAGGGTTTACAAATGTCTCATCTCATTATCTCTAGCCGCTTTATCCTGTTCTACAGGGTCGCAGGCAAGCTGGAGCCTATCCCAGCTG
>JAPEIY010000012.1:42349143-42363524 GCA_026122135.1 Cathorops aguadulce | reverse complement strand
AAAGGCCCTCGCCGGCCCCGGGGCTCGAACCCAGGACCTTCGTGCTGTGAGGCGACAGTGCTAACCACTACACCACCATGCCGCCCAGTTCTAACATTAAAAAAAAAAAAACTAATGCATTAAGTACTAACTTGAAAATATCTCATCTCTGTATATATATATGTTAGGTGTATAATGCACTGCCACCATCTGTATCTGTTTAGTGTTCAAAATATTTGTATCTGTATTAGGATTTAAACCCAAAGTGGGCGTCACCTAACCCAGAAGTTTCTTTTCCTTTTTTTTTTTTTTAAATCCCACTTGTGCAGTTCTTCGTTTCTTTCTGCACATGATATTTTTAAAAATAAATTTTGTTGGGTTTCCATAATAGAAACAAACCAGTATACTATATTAAACACCCATGACCCTGATCAGGCAGTTACTAAGAATTGATAAAGGAACACTGTAAACACATTGCTGTAAATGCATAGTTAATGCTAGTGAATGACTCTGCTTGCTGACTTGCACTGGCTACCTATCACAGCGCATATCAAACTTAAGACATTGGTGCTAGCTTACCAGGTTCTCAAGGGGTTAGGGCCAGCATACTTCCAGAGTCTGATCCACCCCTACATGCCAACCAGATCCCTACACGCCACTACTACTGGTCACTTGGCCCGTCCTCCTCTCCACTCCTGCCCAGCCCGCTCAAGACTGCTGTCTGTTCTGGATCCCCATTGGTGGAATGACCTTCCCATTGAGGTCAGAACTGCTGACTCCCTGACCACCTTCAAGCTCAGACTGAAGACTCACCTCTTCAGGGTGCACTGCTCTCCTTCTTCCCTGCCCACTGTGTAACTTTGTTTCAGTCTAGACCAACCCAGACTGTGTACTGTCTAGCCTTGGGTTAGCCATTTGAGTTCTCTATTTAGTTGTACTTTATATGGTTGGTTTGTTTCCTTGGTTGTTTGAGTATTGGTATGTCAACAGACTATTACACTAAGTGTTATTCTGTCACTTGTTCAGTTGGTACGAGAATGTTTGTGTCTAGAAGTTCAGCACTTTGTGTACCTGACTTTTGCACTCATTGTACGTTACTCTAGATAAGAGCATTTACTAATTGCCATGTAATGTAATTCAATGTAATGTAATGAATGTGGTCTTTGTCCCACAAGCTTTGTATGTCACTGCTTGGTCTTGCCCACAAGTTTCATATCTGACCCCTTATTCACATCAAAGTCAAAACCGCCCTCTCGCACAACTGTTTTGTTGTGTCCGACAGGATGCCCACCTCTAGGCTCAGCCAGAAATGAATATAGCACGCCACTTATTCATATATGTATTTGTATCAGTTTAGACCATATCGTCTGTTCTTTTCACATACACTCAAGTCTTTAGTGCTGACATGTCATAAGCACTCTTCCAAGCACTCTAATAAACATACTCAAGATAGCCTCCTAGTATCAGTAGTGCATTATATCACATCATAAGTGTCTTCCCTGCTATGGAAAGCTATGTTATGTCTATATTAGTGGTTGTATGGATAAGACTAGCCATTTAAAGCCCTTAAAAAACCCTTAATGAGTAAAAGGTGATGTTGAGGCCGCTCAGTGTTAAGCCGATTATAATAATGATGACTGAGTAATTTGCTGTCTCTCTTGAACCTTGAGGTAAAATGCTGTTAAAACATTGGACTGTTGCCGTACAGAGTAGAATGGCAGCGTGCCATGAAACCACAGACAATGACTGACATCTCTATGGCTGTACATTATTATGTGTATTTTTTTTTCAAACATGGCAAAACACTTTTATTTAAAAGACACTAAAATAACTTTGCACATAAAAAATGTGTTTGGGAACGTGAGCGCATTAAGCTCCTGTTATTCTGGTTCATCCATGAAATTCTGAGTTAGCATATTAGTATGCGGAAAGAAAAAAAAGTAATAAAACCCAAGTTTCCAAATGAAGACTCTTGTGAAAATGCAAGGGTGCATTTCAGAACAAAGATATTAGACTGTACTGTATAATTTAGCTTTGGATCTTAAATTCCAACCCATCCAAGTTTTACATACGCATGCATGGAATGTGGGTTTACGCACATAATGCGACAGAGAAAAGAGTTTATTGTCAGCTGCTGAGCCACGGGGCAGTTGTGAGGCAGGTGACCTGTAAGACAGCTGCTGAGTGTACTTTTCTATCTGTAGCTGTCAGGCTTGAACTGAAACACTGCAGGATTAGGGGTCAAAATGCATAGGGTGCATACTGCTGCAGTCTATTTTCACTCCATGTGATCAATTATGTGAGCAAGCAGACAGTCTAATCTGGGCTCGTATATTGACTGCAACCACAGCTAGTCATAGCTCAAATTACAGGACACTGAGGATAAATGACACGCACATACACATAGGAAAACATACACAAACACCCACACACTCCATTGCCATACTTGCATACAATAAAGAAAAGGCACAGACAGCAGTGTTAACAACAAACTAATCTTGTTTTGTTCTTTTTCTCCTGTTTCCTCCTACTATTTACATCAGTACCTAATGTGCAAATTAATAATTTAGTGTAAAACTGTCAAATGAATATAAAATCATATTTTACAATTCTAAGACGGTGCAATTTCATGAATCTGTCACATAGAAAGAAGGAAGAGGAGGAGAAAACTCAGTGTGGAGAAAGCAGGATCTAGGAGAGAGACACACTGAGCGTTAGACTGTGCAGGGTTATTCAGTATTACAACACACACCAGAAAGCAGTGAGTAACGCTCTCACATTTGTCACTTGCCTGAAGAAAGAAGCACTAGGACTTCCCTTTGCCCATGCTCACACAAGGGTTAGCAATAATGATACTGTCAGGCCTTCTGATGCTTCGAATGACAGAGGAATCAAGGCCTTTCTAGTACACAAAGCAAGTTTTAGAGTTACAAGATACCTGCTATGATGCGGCTATTCGCCATGATATAGAATACACATAACACCTTTGCTGCTGTTAAGTATGTCTTGTTAACAGTGGCGGCTTTTCCACAGAGGCAGGTGGGGCAGAGCTCAGCCAAATATCTGTTGAGTAACCAACAGACATAAGCTGATGTAACATTAATTTACTCAACCTTTCTAGATGTGATGCAATCTTGGAGCAGTGCGCTTAGTGCCCTATTTAGCTCTATAGAGTTATTATTGCACATAGTGGTCAAAAATGGAAACTACAAGTGTAAACTGAGACCCACTCTGGACGTTCTCAATCATACTATCTCTACGAATGCATGGTTTATGAGTGGAGGACGAGCAGCAGATAGGACAGTTAATGGCCATTACTCCTGGGTTTGTCTTACACTGTGACAATAGCGACAGGAACTACACCTACTGTATCAAACAGAGATGAATTTCATTTAAAAAATTCATTTAAATGCACGTTATCAAAATGAACACTGCCATCTTTTAATCTATAGTTTTCAGTTCTTTCCCTGATTAGAAATGATTTGATTAGCAAGTTTAATCTACAATTTTATCCAGCGGTCTAGTAACTAGCTAGGTGGTTAATGCGTCTTTGGAGAGCAATTATCAGCAAACAGAAACCACGATAACCATATTTAGTTTGCTCAAGTTCATTCATGTCTTCTGGAGTTTTATTTGCCCATTATGGGGTTACTCTTCACAAAAATAAAAAAATCACTAGATAGTAGCTTATAGTCAAGTATGATTGAATTTTGTTGGAGACTATGCTGTTATTAAATGCTGTCCTGCCCCACCAAAATCTATGGTCATGAGCCACTCCTGCTTGCTAATTAAATTTTACATCCAGCTTTGTTCTAATGTGCTGAAAATGATCGTAAATTTTGAATTTAGTGATTAAATTTGGGGATTCAACTACTACTACTACTACTACTACTACACACATTTAACACAATACCTGAGCATTTCAAATATAGCAGAATGTTTTTGGCACAGATTTTTTTTTTTACGGCAAACGCAGGTGGGTCTGTTGATCGACTGGCATGTGTGTGCTTGTGGGTAACAGGACAAATGATGAGCAACAGCCATTACGTACAACACACCAATGTGTAACCAACATAGAGTAGACAAACATCACAGAGTTCCATTTGCTTTCACGTTTAGTCCATTACACTATAAAGGTGTATAAAGGTTTGTATTCCATTATATTGTTATTCTTGCATTGTATAAATTTGTCACGAGTAGTAGTAGTTTATTTTACAGAAGCCATTTGCTACCAAGAATGTGATATATTGCAAAAAACAGAAAGGAAGAAATGGCACTGTACTGCATCAGAGAGTAGCAAGGAGAGTTTAAATGGAATGCAAACCAATGTACACAAGGTCCAGTCATGTGCTGCACAATCAAAAGCATGTTACATGCCATGTAGCACACTTTGATTTGCCACAAATGAAATTTCAATACAATCTTCTTACATCCAGGCAGATAGAATCACACTCATTTCTGCACTAAAAGACAATACACTATGGCTGACATTAAGAATGCATAGATAAAAAGGGGAGGGACTGCGCTCTTTACCAAACTTATTGCTTTTTAAAAACTTCCATGGTTTTCAGTGGTTGCTCCTCCCATTTTAATTATTTCAAAAGCATAAAGATGTTCCTTGCTATTGAGATATTGATGGAAGTATTGCATTCAAATGAGTTACCCAGTAGCTTTTGGAGAGCTTAGAGGAGAGTGGCGTATGCTTTTACATCTCTTTCAGCTAGTACTAGAAATCTTATATTACAGACTGAGCAAAATGCACAGACATGAGCTTTTACTCTAGAACAAGTAAAAGAATGTAAATTTGGACAAAAGACAAACTGACAAATAAAATGACAGCACAATCTCTGGCCAAAGCTGTAAAACTGCAGTGTCATTTTGCTATTGAGAGAAAAGTAACAAGATTGCAAGGAGATCATTCTTAAATAGATTAGAAAACGGTATGCCAGTATATTTCTATTACTTGCAACAGTGCAGAGGGTGATGATGTCACTGCTGTCACGCGCACACACACACACACACACACACACACACACACACACACACACACACACGATCAGTGTTGAACTGCATGTATGTGTGTGTATAAGCGGGGCTATGCAGGCCGGTGTCCTTTGCCCTCCCGCTCCCTGCGTTTCAGCTCCTCTTTGTAGCAGTAGGAGCAGTAGTTCTCTGTCTCTGGTCTGCCATAAAAGGAACAGTTCTCCCGCTTGCAGCGCTTCTGCTGAAAGCAGTACATGGGGCAGGTTCCACTGCGAATTTTGGATTTGTCATGGTTGACCCAGGACTGGGGCGCGAGTTCCTCGTCTGCAAACTCCAGACTGTCCCGGACATGGCTTGCATTAAAGCCATTGGTATAGGTGTGGGATTTGTGCTCACCAGCCATACTGTATGGCATAGAATCTCCACCGTGGACGGCACGTACCCCAGACATGCGTGCTGGACTATAGCTTTGAGAGGACAGTGAGCGGTTCTGTTGTGGATATGTGGCACAGGTCTTCAGTGTCCCCACTGGAAATTTATAGGGTTCGTCCTGGTAGCTGGAGGACTGTGTGTTGCTATCTCTCAGGTGGATGACACTGTGCCTCTGGATGGGTGGCGTATGGCTATAGTGGGCGGACACCGGGATAGGTTCCTGTCGCTTAGCACCTTGACTGGGGGAGGAGAAGGGAACGGGTGACATGGACGAGCGTGGGAGTGAAGTCGGGTTGGCATTAGGGATGGGAATTGGGGAAGCAGCAAGGGTAGGGCTATTCCTGCCCTGGCCCTTTAGTGTATGGATATGGCTGGGATGCAGAACAGGTGAGCAGCTCTCAGGGGGAGAGCTATCTGAGCGGTCTCTCTGGAACGTGCTCTCCTGTTCAGGCTTCTTGAGGGTGCCGTTGATCTGGGGCTTTTTCTCAGCCTCAGCTTTCCTCTTTTGTTCCTGCTCAGTGCTGAAGCGCTCCTGTGCACTGCTCAGGTAGTAGCTGATCATCTCTTCATGGAATTGATGCCGGTGGCTGGTCAGCAATAGACCAGCAAAGATGAACTTTCGCTCACCCTGCATGGCTGCACGAAGGATGTTCAGGCTCAGCTTGACATCTGTGCTGTACTTCCAGTTGTCCAGAGTCCGCTCATCAGGATTTTTACCTGAATTGACCTGCCTTTCTCCAGAGGAGTTACCTGAAGCTCTGTCAGTAGGAGAAGGACTGGTTGCTTTTTCAGAGGATGACGTGCTGGTAGACTGGCCAGAATCCTCTTTGCTCCCTTTGCGTGTTTTGGAGTCTTTCTTCTTAGGCTTCTGTTCACTGCTCTCCACAGCGCGGCCATTCGTTATGGTGGACCTGCTGATTTTGCCATGTACCAGGCCACCCAGACCACCCATGTTCTTTTTCAGCTTGATGCCTAGAGTCTTGCTAAAGCTGCCCAGCTTGTTGGCTACTGAGTCAGCGCGAGCTTTGTCCTTCTCCTTGTGCTGCTTGTCCTTGTCTTTCTCTTTGCTTGTCTTGCCATTGTTGAGGTTGGAATTGCTGCAGACAGACTCACGGTCCGAGTCCATGGATTCGGCCAGAGACTGCACATCTTCACCTGCTGATGCAGTGGGTGACTCGGGTTGAGCAAGGGGAGCCTATAATAGCAGACAGAGGGGTGAATCAAAATATAATTTTTGTAACTCTGTGTATCAACCATGGAAATGGAGCAGAGTTTAAATCCTTACGCACTCGTGTCTCTGATGGTATTCGAATCCATGTTACATTCATATAACTGTGCAGAAGGTTTAGCTTTGCTTCCAATGAGAGGATAAGACTAAAACAGAAAAAAAGAGAAAGAGTAGTGAAACTCATCACACTTTTAAACATCACACACGAGTTGCATCTGATGAATGCTGAATATGTTTTCCTCTGAATGGACAGGGAAGTTTCAAGGGAAAATGAGAATTCAGTGCAATTCAGAAGAACCTATAGAATTGCTTGAATGAAGTCATTTCCTAGTGCATCTCAAACAATCAGAATGTGGTGAAAAAGTTCTTTTTTCACCATTTAATTCAAAAAGGTAAACTTTCATATATTCTATATTCATTACACAAAGTAAAATATTTCAGACCTTTTTTGTTTTAATTTTGAAGACTATGGCTTATAACTCATGAAAATCAGAAATCCAGTGGATCAAATTGTTACAATATTACCCAAGATCAATCAAAAAAGGATTTACAATACAGAAAATGTCCAACTTCTGAAAAGTATGTTCTTTGGGGCTCCTTTATCATGAATTTCTGCATCAGTGTAGAGTGGCATGGATGTGATCAGCCTGTGGCACTGTTAAGGTGTTACTGAAACCCAGGTTGCTTTGATAGCAGCCTTCAGCTCGTCTGTATTTTGGGGTCAGGTGTTTCTCATCTTCCTCTTGACAGTACCCCAGAGATTCTCTATGAGCTTCAGGTCAGATGAGTTGGCTGGCCAATCAAGCACAGTAGTATCATGGTCAGCAAACCATTTGGTAGTACTTTTGGTACTGTGGGCAGGTGCTAAGTCCTGCTGGAAAAGGAAATCAGCATCTCCATAAAGCTTGTAAGCAGATGGAAGCATGAAGTGCTCTAAAACCTCCTGGTAAACAGTTGTGTTGACTATGGACTTGATAAACCAGTGGACCAACACCAGCAGATGACACAGCACCCCAAATAATCAGAGACTGTGGAAATGTCACACTGGACTTCAAATACCTTGGATTCTGTGCCTCTCCACTCTTCCTCCAGATTCTAGGAACTTCATTTCCAAATGAAATGCAAAAGTTACTTTAATCTGAAAAGAGGACTTTGGACCACTGAGCAACAGTCCAGTTCTTTCTCTCCTTAGCCCAGGTAAGATGCTTCAGACATTGTCTCTGGTTCAGGAGTGGCTTGATATTAGGAATACAGTGGAAGGTGGCTCTTGGTGCACTGACACCAGCCTCAGTTCACTCCTTGAGGAGCTCTCCGAGTCCCAAGTTCCTGAATTGATTTTTCTTGACAATCCTCTCAAGGCTACAGTCACCCCTGTTGCTTGTGCACCTTTTCCAGCCAGCCTTTTCAGCAATGACATTCTGTGGCTTACCCTCCTTGTGGAGGGTGTCGATGATCATCTTCTGGACAACTGTCAGGTCAGCAGTCTTCCCCATGATTGTGGCTGTGTGTACTGAACTAGACCGAGAGATACATGGTATTTATACTGTTTTACTCAAACTTGAAATGAAATGCTCTAATATTTTGATGTATATTTGTGTTGTTGTGCTGTAGGCCATAATTATCAAAATTAAAATAGAAAATGCTTGAAACATTTTAGTTTACATGTAATGAGTCTAGAATATATACAATTTTCACTTTCTTAAATAACTGATGGAAAATATGGACCTTTTTTTTTTCAAAATATCCTCATCAAGATGCACTAGTATAGGTTATACAGTAGTTACATTTAATTCATTATCCTCTTAAATGCCTATAGAACAATTAGTTCAAATTATAATCCCAGTTCTAAGAAATGCAAGAATTTTAAATCACACCATCACAAGAGATTCAATAAATAAGCTTATAAAGCTCTTCGTATGGAAACAGTATAGAAAATGATGAGCTACAAAGTTATTTCACTGTTTTCATTTCAGCATTAATGTTTGCTTTAAATCCTTGATCATTCTGGTGTGGTCTTTGTCTCAAATTAAAATTTAATTCTTGAGAAATTCAATATTTCAACTGGGCTGCATAAATATGTGCATTCAGATGACCGAATGCTGCTTTTTACAGAATAGTAGAGACTTTAACTATGCCTGGTTTCTTGTGTTCGTCTGTCTCTCTACTCGAATTCTGATGACCAGATTTTATCCAGCAAAATTCCTTATGTGGAGAAGAGCACGAACAGAGCTTCCCCTCTTCAAGCACTGGGTGACAGAATGAGCCAGCCAGTAGAGCCCTTAAGACCCCGGGAAGGCATGGACCAAATAGATGGAAGGGATTGAAGGATCTTACTTGGCTAGTTTGATGTTGTCATTGTCGTCTCTCCCCCACTCCCAGTCTCTGCCTGGGTCCACCGCAAAGTGCAGGGCTAAAAGCTTGTGCTCGGAGTCTGTCAGAGGGATGACGGCTGGGACAGAAAGGAGAGAGGAATTGCAGCCTTAGAAAGGAACTTTTTCAAATGTACCATACATTAATGAAATAGATGCAGCAGGTACAGTGGTGCTTGAAAGTTTGTGAACCCTTTAGAATCTTCTATATTTCTGCATAAATATGACCAAAAACAACATCAGATTTTCACACAAGTCTTAAAAGTAGATAAAGAGACCCCAGTTAAACAAATGAGACAAAAATATTATACTTGGTCATTTATTTATTGAGGAAAATGATCCAATATTACATATCTGTTAGTGGCAAAAGTATGTGAACCTCTAGGATTAGCAATTAATTTGAAGGTAAAATTAAAGTCAGGTGTTTTCAATCAATGGAATGACAGTCAGGTGTGAGTGTGTGTTGCGCTGTTGCTGAGAGACAGACCCAAAGTCCCATGCAAGCTGAGGAGGAGGAGACATGGGTGCTGAGCAAAAGTTCAGTGTCGTGAGAGGAAGAGGAGACATCGTCCGGTCCTCCCGTCCATCGTCATGGGGAATGTGACATTGAACTGTTAGTGGTTAGCATGAGGCCATTCTATTTGCCTTGGGAATTTTCACATGCTTTTGTAATAGCTGTGTATGTGCCCCCCTCTGCTAATGCTGATACTGCATGTAAGCTCCTCCAATCTGCAGTGAGCAGGCTGCAGACTCAGAGCCCACAAGTCTTTTTACTGATCTCTGGAGACTTCAACCATGTCTCCCTGCCCTCCACTCTGCCCACCTTCACTCAGGACGTCACATGCAGCACCAGAGACAATAAGACTCTTAACCTGCTATATGCAAACACCAAGGAGGCATATAAGTCAGCCCTCCTGCCCCCCCCGGAAGATCTGATCACAATCTGGTTTTCCTCCGGCCAGTGTACAAGCCTCTTTTACACAGGCAACCAGCTGTGTCCCGTACCATGTCAAGATGGTGCAATGAGGTGGCTGAAGCTCCAAAGGGTCTATTTCAATTCAATGGTTTGGGAGTTATTCAAAGATTCACATGGGGAGGACATCAATAGCCTTAGAGACTGCATTACAGATGATATTAACTTTTGTGTGGAGAACACTGTACCTATTAGCACTGTACGGTGTTTCTCCAACAACAAACCATGGATTAAGAAAGACATGAAGGCTCGTCTCAAAAAGAAGTGGAGGGCTTTCAGGTCTGGAGACAAGGAGGAGCTGAAGGCTGTGCAGAAGGAAATGAGGAGGAGGATTAGAGAGGGAAAGAGGAGCTACAGGAGGAAAATGGAGTAACAGCTACAGCAGAACAACACCAGAGGAGTTTGGAGAGGATGAAAGACCATCTCTGGCCACCAGTCTTCAAATTCCCAGGCTGAAGGAGACCAGAAGTGGGCAAATAACCTGAATCTCTTCTTCAAGAGATTTGATCAGGAGTCTGCACCTCCACCAGTCCAGACACCTCGGCTGCAGGCCTTATTGTTCACACCTCAAGGACTCTGTCCCTCCTCCACCTTCTCCCCCTTCCAACATCTAGCAGCTCACAGCCACCACATACACCACCCATGGATTCATAAATCACCCCAAATTCAAACCACCACAGACAATATACATCACACAACACACCCCACTGTTTTACATATCACCCCAAATTCAAACAACCATGAACAACACACAACACACAGCCCCCCTGCTCAAACCTGTCCCTCACAACACTACAGGTGAGGAACCAGCTGAGGAAGAGGAAGGCTGCAGGTCTGGATGGCATCAGCTCCAGGCTTCTTAGGTCCTGCGCAGATGACCTGTGCGGGATAGTTGGACATCTGTTCAACCTGAACTTGAAGCTGGGGAGAGTACCATGGCTATGGAAGTCATCCTGTATGGTACCTGTGCCCAAGAGTCTGCACTCCAAGGACCTCAACAGCTACAGGCCAGTGGGGCTAACGTCACACTTGATGAAGACCCTGGAGTGGCTGGTCCTGGTCCATCTGTACCCTGTGGTGAGCCTGTCGATGGACCTGCTGCAGTTTGCCCACCAGCCAGGCATCAGGGTGGACAACACCATGATCTTCCTCCTTCACCAAGTTCTGTCTCACCTGGAGAAGCCTGGAAGTTCTGTGAGAATAAGATTTTTTTTATTTCTCCAGTGCTTTCAACACCGTCCAGCCTGCACTTTTGGGGGACAAGCTGGAGCACGCAGGAGTAGACCACCACCTCTCATCATGGATTGTGGATTCCCTCACTGACTGTCCATAGTATGTGAGGACATGGAACTGTGTGTCGGACATGGTTGTCTGCAGCACAGGGGCCCCACAGGGAATGATTCTGGCCCCATTCCTGTTTACCCTCTACACTGCAGATTTCTCCTATAATTCACCCACCTGTCACCTGCAGAAGTTCTCTGATGACTCTGCTATTATTAGCCTCGTCACAGATGGGGATGACAGGAAGTACAAAGGACTGTTGCCAGACTTTGTGGACTGGTGCCAGCGAAACCACCTCCAGATCAACACGGGGTAAACTAAGGAGATGGTGGTGGATTTTAGCAGGTGCTCTCACTCTCCTCCCCCCCAATACCAGTGAGCATTCAGGGGAAGGACATTGAGCTGGTGACATAAGTACCTTGGTGTTCACCTGAACAACAAACTGGACTGGACTGATAAACACCACAGCACTGTACAGGAAAGGTCAAAGCAGGCTGTATCTGCTGCAGAGACTCCAGTCTTTTGAAGTGCAAGGGGCACTCCTGAAGACCTTTTTTGACACTGTGGTGGCATCAGCCATCTTTCATGGCATGGTTTGCTGGGAGAGCAGCATCTCCACAGCTGACAGGAAGAGACTGGACAAACTGATCAGGAGGGCCAGCTCTGTGCTGGGATGCCCCCTGTAGTGGGTGGAAGGAGGATGATGGCTATGTTGTCATCTGTGATAGAGAACAACTCCTACCCCCTACAGGACTTACTCACTGGACTGCAGAGCTCCTTTAGCGGGAGGTTGCTCCACCCTAAGTGTGTGAAGGAGCGTTACCACAGATCATTCCTTCCTGCAGCTGTTAGACTGTACAAACAGCACTGCTCACAGGAGACTCACATCTGTACTTCTATCAATAGTTGTTGCATTGGGTTTTATTTTTTTCAGTTTTTTTTTTGTTTTATCTTTTGCAATTACAGCCACCTGATATGTGCAATTAGTGTGTTTCATCTACTTCATAATTCTTCTAATTTAGTATTTATCTTAGGTATATATATATATATATATATATATAATGACTTCCTGATGTGTGCAATAAGTGTGTTTCGTCTTCTTTATAATTCCTTCAATTTAGTCTTTATCTTAAGCCTCAATCACAACCCGGCATACGTGCTGCTATGGGCGGTCTACAGTAAAAAATTTGGCAAAACCAT
The DNA here is from genome assembly GCA_026122135.1 of Cathorops aguadulce. Classification (NCBI taxonomy): domain Eukaryota; kingdom Metazoa; phylum Chordata; class Actinopteri; order Siluriformes; family Ariidae; genus Cathorops; species Cathorops aguadulce. The sequence goes on along the minus strand of JAPEIY010000012.1, from coordinate 42,351,079 downwards.
GCTTGAGACTTGCGCGACACTTGCATGTGTTCAGTACCATAGAAGGTTGCAGACTGCCTGTGGAGACTTTTGGTCCTGCATATGCAAATTCTATGGGTCTTTTGACAAATCAAGAATGCATACACTACGTATGGGACCCGTACTCCTTTTGTACACCTGAACCAAGTCAGCAGCGCGGCGAGTAGGGGCGTTTTGGAGATGACAGTAAGATGCATGAGTGACGCATAGTCATTGTACGAGTGACGTTCCTCAGAAGTCCTACACAAGTACTCCACACTTGCTATTTGTGTGGCCTGCAAGACAGAAGTACATCTCACTTTCTACCCCTATGTGTAGCGTGCACGCAGCGCACGCGACCCGCACGCAACACGAGGGGAAAGACTCTGGGTATATATATTGGGGAGGAACCAAGGAACTGATCATGTAGTGTGTAACATTGTAGAAGGGAAGAAGACCACCTCATTTGCTGTTTTTATTTGAGTATATGTTAATTTACCATGCAAACGTCAATTAATAAAACACGAGTATAAGGGAATAATGCATTTTATTACACTGTAATAAACCCCAACTAAATCGCCCAACAGTTTGGGCACTGAAACACACTGTGACTCTGAGCTGCTGTCCTGCTCCTGCTGAGTGGTGGGACGGGGTGTCGGGATGTCCTCGTCCTCGTCACTGAGCATGGCACAATGGCCTGACAGTGACAATGGGATTACAGTGTCCTCACTTCTGGGCGTCGTTAGCTGAAACATACATGAAACTCAGCATTTGTAATATTAATTACATAAGCATATAGATAGATAAACTGCACAAACACACAGAAAAAAATAAAAATAAATAAAAGTAAAAATAGAAAAGGAGAAAAAATAAAAAAAATAAAATTTAATCAAATTGAATTTTAATAGAATTATGATAACTTGATAAAACAGAGAAGTTGATCGATTCAGGATGCTCTTTGCCTCGCCATCATGTTGGCAAACTTGATTTTGGCTCTTTGTGTGTGTGTGTGTTTGTGTGTGTGTGCATACAAATCAGCAATAAATGGTAAAAATTACAGTAAAAACAAGGCAATAAATACAAAAAAGACAATAAATTACAATGAGTAGTGAAAAAAGACATGTAATTATATGATTGTAGGTTTCTGTTTTGTGATGTGATGAATGTTGGTAGAACCGAGTGGAGATGACTGAAACATGCAGGTTATGTTTAATCCACCGGTTTCCTAATGACAGATGTGATGAAATGCAGCGGTGAATGTTATAGAGGAAGAAGATGAGTTCTATGGTGGCTGAAACAGACAGCGTTTGTGAAGTGGCTTCCTCTGGCGAGCCGTAAGCGGTTCCAGACCGTTTCCCAGACAGGCGTGGCTGAACATGACGTCGGCTGAGTGCGAGAGGTTGCACATGAATTTCCTTTGTACTGATTTTACCTTTCCTGAAGTGCACTGGTGCATGGAATGAACAGAAGACAAATGTTTTTGAGGCATTACTTAAAATCTGCTCAGATCTTTTCACTGGAGAGTCTGTGTTGCCATAGCAGCTGGAAAGAACATTTCCAGTGATGACTGAACAGAACTGTATTAGCAACTGCTTGCATCACTGGACTCTTTAAGATACCTGAGGAAAGAACATTTATGTTGTGCCTTGTTGACAAAGTGTCTAGTATTCAAATCCCGACGGAGTTTACTGAGTTTCTTGTGTATGTTTTAAGAAGTTTACAAGGATTTCCAATAGTTATTATATTAGTCTATCGATAGCAAATTGAATATAATGGACAATCGTAATATAATGCGGACAATCCTAATAAAGTGAAATAAAGAAGGAACAAGATGAGAGATATTCAATAAAGTACAGAATCTCATCTCGTCTCATTATCTGTAGCCGCTTTATCCTGTTCTACAGGGTCGCAGGCGAGCTGGATCCTATCCCAGCTGACT
>JAPEIY010000012.1:41459057-41470023 GCA_026122135.1 Cathorops aguadulce | reverse complement strand
GTAGTCAGCTGGGATAGGCTCCAGCTTGCCTGCGACCCTGTAGAAGGATAAAGTGGCTAGAGATAATGAGATGAGATCTCATTATCTCTAGCCGCTTTATTCTGCCTCCTGCATTCTGCCTCCTCTGCTGACCATAATAACAGTTTCCTGGCCATTAAGAAACTTAGGAAATATGAAATAATCTGACAAGTTGAACCCATCATGTTACTCACCATGCATGACTGACAGCAGATCTACTTCTTCCACACCTGATGTGGACTTCACCACGGATCAGTTGAAACACACCCCAGACCGCCATTTTCTACAGGACCAGATCAGTTCTGCGGACCGCTCCCAGGCTCAAAAACAGCTTTCATACTTCACCAAACTTGCTGAATTCTTGGGGGGGATGACCCAAAGTCTAGAAAAACCTCAAGTGTGAAAACGACCTAAATCTTGGACCTACTGCATTTCAGGTTGCTAATATAATGCTTAACTTTTCACTTTATAGCAGCATAGAGGACACAGTCACGGATTGAGGACCTCAATTCACATCCAGAGTCTGGAGAGACTTCTTAAAAAGATTGGGGGTCACTGTAAGCCTCAACTCTGGCTACCACCCGCAGGCCAATGGTCAACTACAGCTGCAAACTAGGATCTCTGGAGGTTTCTAAGGACTTACTGCTACAACTGCCAAGATGAGTGGGCTCACTTCCTACCCTGGGCTGAACATGATCACAGTGATGCTTTTCCACATCCTGCGGTATCATCTGCTGTTGTTTCCCTGAAACTCCACACAGACAGTAGCTCATACAGTGAACCAATGATTCAGTGATGCCGAAAGAGTCAGAAACCTCCAGAAAGAAGTCAGATAACAAACAGCAGGCAGTTCATTGGGTGTGTTTTTTCATTCAATGCAAAGTCCTCAATCTACCATGTTGTTTTCATGGAAGTCCAGTCTTTATGTTGATCTTAGCCATTTCCCATAGAGCATTTAACCCCATTTTTGTCTGCCTTTCTTTGTGAAGTATTGCTTAAAAGCCAAATGTGGCTCTTTTCATGTTTCCATGTGTGACCAATACTACAAGCCATGCTGAAAAAAAGGAAGTTCAGCATAATCTATTTCAAATAGCATGCCTGCTTAAAAGATCATTTGGACAGTGAGTATAGACAGTACACCTACAAAGTGCAGTCATTAATTAGATTAGATTAGATTCACTTTATTGATCCCACATCGGAGAAATTCACATGTTACAGTAGCAAGAAAATGTCATACAGATAACAAAACGAAACTGAAATAAAAATTAGACAAATGAAAGATTAAATACAGAGGGCTATTTGCATTATCTACCATAAAAATATAGAAATATTGCCTTATTGAGAGGCTCGGAAAAATTGCACATTACAGGTAGACTCTGTATAATATATATAAGTATGTATAAAAATAGTTTAAGACCTATATTAGTGCACATAATAATTGCATTGGTGAGAGATGGCAGAGGTAGTAGTGGTGAAGTAGTGCAAATATAACGGCAATAATAATTGAGTAATGTACATTTTATCCATCTATATCGCTTACCCATTAGGGTTGCAGGGAAAACTGGAGCCAATGCCAGCTGTCTTTGGGCGATAGGCAGGGTAAACCCAGGGCAAGTCACCAATCTGTCTCAGGGCTAACACAGAAATGAACAACCATTCACACCTATGTGTAATTTAGAGTTAACCTAATGTATGCCTGCATGCATACATCCAGTTAACCTAATGTATGCCTGCATGTCTTTGGACTGTGGGAGGAAACCCACGCAGGCACAGAGAGACCATGTTAACTCCACACAGCAACCCCAGTTGACCATGGGTTCGAACCCAGAACCTGCTTGCTGTGAGACAATAGTGCTAACCACTGCACCACAGTGTTACTGTACAGTTTATCAATAAAGAAAAATGTGTTAATTTGCTCATTTTAAAGGTTGCACTTTATCATATATCTTTGCCAAAATCAGAAGATATTGTGATGCCAAAACTAATAAGAAAAGGTTAAAAATGTAAGGTTTAGCGACTTTGTAGTTTGTTAAATTAAGCCCTTAATACAAGAAGCATGAATAATAAATCTATAAGACAGAGAAATTAAATTGTACTATTTCCACCTGAATAAAGAAAAACTCTCAGTCTGTTCTTTGACTTGACGAAGTATTGTAGACTGATTATGTCCTCAGAAACAAGTTGCACTAGTACACATGATCTTGAGAGTCTTTACACAACTATACTGGATGAGACACACTTGAGTCTTAGCCATAGCAAGGTACTGTGAGTAAATGGTGAATTGGCTAGTCAGTCACTTTTTAAAAAGATGTGTGCAACTACATAAGCACGAGATCAAACGATCTATAGCCGAGTCTAGATTTTGCATTTGCATCTAGAATCACTTGATATTGCTCTCATCATTGGGAACCAAGGAAATGATAATGGAAGTAAATCAGCATTATGAATCACACAACAATCAGATAAAAAAGTATTTTTAGACAACTTTACATAACTTTAGTCAAGATGATGATAATTCGTCCAAATTTTTGTAGTGCTTGGAGACTTTTTTTTTTTAGTCCGTCAGATTACCTGCTAACACATCTGTAAGTTATTATTAGGTCTTTATATGACGTCAAACCCCACTTCGGTCAGAGGAATCATGTCCTTTTGGCAAACTGAGAGCAATTTGAGAAAAAGAGAAAGCCTATAATGGACAGAGATGTCAAGTTGAGCTCTGTTGAAGGGCAGCCTAGCCTACTTGTAGTATGAACAGTCATCCCCTTAAGTCATTTAGCTTTAATTTCCACATCTGATAGCACAAAGAATAGTCCCAGTAACAGGGATAAGCTTAACATTGGCCAGAGCTAAAAATAATAAGGTTTTGATGTTAAGAGACCAAGGTTTGTTCTCCCAAGTCATTAGTTGAGATTCCCATTACTGCCTCCTCTATTCCCTAAAATGTGCCGCCGCTGCCGGAGCACTAGGGCACTGCTGTTCCTTTATCTTCAAAGTCACTCTCAAGAGTTTGGAGCCTTGACCGAAAATGTGTGTTCTGAGAAGCAATTACACCACAGACTGAACAGTGAGACAGAACACATTCTGGAAAAGAGAAAAACAAATTATTCTAGTGTCTTCGCTTAATGGACATTTAATTACATCAGTGGATAATGTCTCTTTCATTCAATCTGCCAAAAATATAAATGGAAATACAGGTAAATGTGTGGCTCGAACAGTGCGTAAAGCAGTGTCTTATGCATCTTTATACTAAACATGTTGGTGAGACTGTTCTAGGGTGTAACGCAATGCATCTGTTTAGTGCTCCAAATAATCCTGTCTATAACCGTATTCAGATTTAAACCCAAAATAGGTGTGGCCTAAACCAGACAGTTTTTCTTTTCAATTAAATACAGAAACAGTAGAAGACAATGGGAAAAATCCAGAGATAGAAATACCAGCACTGTCTAGTAGCCTAATTAAAACCTTCCACCCACCAGTCCAAATGCTAACCACCAGTCTCGACTCAAGGTCCTGTTGAGCTTTCTGGTAAATATTGCTGGGTTGCAGTCACGTGACTTTTTCTGACAATTTAAATTCCGGTCTGCGAACTGGTGGTCTCACTGCTCTCAGTTCTCACTCACATCACCTTGCTAGCACACTTAAAATTTAATTGTATTATTGGCTGAGGCTAAGGACACCACCGCTGTTTCCTTAAAATAAATATCTCACTTGCGGACACCGCCGCCGTTTCCCTAAAATAAATATCTCACTTGCGGACACCACCGCTGTTTCCCTAAAATAAATATCTCGCTTGCAGACACCGCCGCCGTTTCCCTAAAATAAATATCTCGCTTGCGGACACCGCCGCCGTTACGCTAAAATAAATATCTCACTTGCGGACACCGCCGCCGTTTCCCTAAAATAAATGGTTTAGGCCCTGGAACAGAAATAATACAGAGGGAAGTATATACATCCCTTTCTCATGAAAATCAACTCGGCCGTTTTGAAAGCAAAGTAAGGCCCCGTCACACAAGTACGTGGCCTCACCCAATATGCTGTCGTTTTTAAAAAAAATCTCCGTAAACATGGCGCCGTTTCGATTTACTGGAAACAACCCAAAATGCTGTAGTACATTGCCAGGCCTGTAGGTGGCGATGTGATACCACGGGACCAATACACTAAACTCGGAAGTGACGTTACGGAGCATGCGCATACCGGTCACGCGCTGTTTTCAAAACAAGCTCATAACACGGGAAGTTTTGTTGCTCCTCGGAGTAATATAAAAGCTGAAGGTTTTGTTGTAGCAGCTGTAATAGACTGAGTTGTTTCTGCAGAACGAGCACAAGCCTGTAGTCCGGTTAAAGGTTAGAGAGGCGGGGCTTATGCGTCATAATTTCTGAAAATATCCGCTTCTCCGTCCACACGGCGCCGGGCTATCTGACATTTTCGGATTTATCCACTCTGGGATGCGTTTTCAAAAAATACCGTTTTCACACCTCGAGAAAAACGATACGATAAAGTATTTATGCGGAACCATCAAAATCGTACTCGTGTGGACGGGGCCTCGGATCAATAGTGGACTCAACTTGAAATTTTCTTTAATGACTTAAACACTGGGGACTTGCGACTGGACTTGGATTTGAGGTTTAGTGACTCGAATACAACACTGCCAAATACATGTGGATTTGGTCAGCTGGCAACTCTGGACTGTGACTGTGAGTGTGAAGGCTTGATTGTCTCTGTGTGAGCCCTGTAATTGATTAGCTACCTGCCCGGGATGTACCCTGCCTCTCACTCAAAGTCAGCTTGGATTGGCTCCAGCTTCCCCTGCAACCCTAATGGCTACGTCGTGTAGATATTAGATGGATGTTAAATTTGTAAACCGACACATCATTCAAAATGTTACTCTTGCCATATGCTAGCAGTGCATTATGGGTAGTCTTACACTTTGAGAATACCACTGTATTAAATCTTATAAATAAAAGAGCTGCGAGTGAGAACTCTTCTGTGCGTTCTGCTGTTTTGGATGTTTGGATGAAAACTTGTGATGAATTGTTTCACTCGGGCCAGAGCCATTATAAGACTCTTATAGGTCTGCATTGTGCTGGCTAATCAGGTGGTAAAGATAGCTCCTGCTGTGAAGATTAATACTGTTTACCTGTTGTTCTCCCTGCAGAATTGCACCTGGTTTCGTCACCTGTTAATGGCTGAAAAATACCACCTGTTGACTGAAACCCATGGCAGAGGTCCAAGCAACGATCCCAATTAGTCGATTTAGTTCCAGTTGGTTCCAAAACATTGGAAACAGCTGACGCAGTGAAACAATGGGCTTGTCTAAATTTTAGAATATGGGTTCTTGAATAATATGAATCGACTGAGGGAACTGTCAGATTAGTTCTCCAATTTGATGAAATATAAACAGGTCCGAGTAGTGTACTCAGAGTGTTGGACCTGACTGCAAGTAAAACAAAAAGTATGAAATATTCATGTCATGCACTAAGGCTATGGTTAAGAAGTTCCACTCCGTATGCTTGTTAATTTGACTGTTTTATAACCCGGGCACACTCTGCCGTTTTGGAGCACAGTGCTGTGAATGAAGTGAGGGGAATCCTCCATTGGGATGAAGGCACTAATTAATTTCCAAAGCCGTTATAAAAATTCATTAAAATACTCAGTGCTCCAGAATATTTGTTTGACTAACTCTTTGCTCAGCAATGGACATCAACCACACTAAGTGCATGGTCACAGTTTAATGAGCATTACCTGAGGTCTAATAAAGGTTAATGATTTGATTCATGGCAATAATTTTTTATCATTGCAGTTTGAGGGAAATGTATTTTCTGTTAATCTAGGCAATATAAAGTGGGAATTAGGTGGTGGCAGATTTCTGGGAAGGGTCTCTGCTGCAAGTTCTGTTCATATGTTTGAGAGTCCAAAAGCAAATGATGGATGTGTATACTCAAAGCATGTTTATTTGAGTTGTTCCAGCAATTGGTGCCATTATACCAGGAAGGGGTCGAAACACATGTTGGCAAAGACTGAGTCACTGTCATCATTGCCGAACTCAATCCTGGCTTGAGGTGAATCATGTTTGGTTGACTTGGCCAGAATGAGGTAGGGTGGGTAGGTAGGCCAGTAGGGTGGCCAGTTATCATCTGTGCACACACACACATGTATGGGCAATTTAGAGGAGCCAGTTAACCTAACTGCATGACTTCAGGCTATGGAGGAAACCAGAGCACCTGGAGGAAACCCACAGGGAGAACATGCAAACTCCACACAGAATGGCCCCCGTCAGTCAGTGGGCTCAAACCCAGAACCTTCTTGCTGAGATGCAATAGTGCTAACCACTGCCCCACCGTGCTGCCCAATGATTGAGTATAAAATAATAATCTATCAATAAAAACTGACAAACTTTCATCAAAACTAGTGATAACTAAACAGAAGGGATTAGAAACAAAGACAAGATGACCAGACACCCATGACCAAACAACCAGACCATCATGCAAGAGTTGACCAGAAACAAAAGTTACAGTAGAAGAAGGTAGAGATAATGAGTTATCAAGAACAGGAATCCAAGAAGTTAATTTTTTTTTAATGCAATCCATTCAGAGTGCCACCTTAAATAGCATGACAAAACCACTAATTAAATAACAATAATCAGCCCGCAACAGGAATAGCAAATTTTCTTTGTTTGCTCTCGTTCATGGTTATCTTTATTTAAACCACATCTTCTACCACCTGGTGTAGGTCTCACAGGTTCTTCAGAACCATCAAAAGTATTCACAACCACCATTTGCAAAAGTTATCTGTGCTCAAGAAGCTACCCAAGCAAACAAAACTCCTCACTTCAGGGCGCCGCCATGTGGGATAGTGTAGAACGCTGACCGAACTCTGATTGGTCTAGAGGAAATGTTGCACTCAGCCAAAAAACAGTGTAGCGCCTATCGCGTTTTGGAGAGAAACTACAATTTGCAGCATATATAAACAAGGAAATATAGCGGTTTGGCATGAAACATTAATGGAGCAGTGAATAGGCTCAGTACACAGCGGAATAGCGTAACAAACTCGTTTTTTTTTTTTATTTGGCGTTTATCGCGTTTTGGAAAAGAGCTCTTCATATATTCGTGAACATGTACATTTAAGTCATGAAATGGCTGGTGCAAAAATGTGATACTTCTAAGGTACCAACATTCATGTGACAAGTGGACGTGTATACAGCTAATATTTTGATGCACAGTGCTGCAGGGTACTTACACTTCTTCTCGCCATTTCTTCAGTTAGTACATTTGAAGTGTGGTTTGCTGACATTATTAATTAAAAACGTGGATTTAAAAAAATATATTTTTAAAATTAAAATCTAAGCAATGAGACTCAATTCAGCTAACATATGAAACAGTAGGTCTGGGAATCAAGCTTCACGTTGTTACATTGGTTCAGATGATTACAGAGTTTGGACTTTAGAGACTTCAGTTTACAGATTTTGTATTGTAATTCTAGCCGTATACAGTAGAAGGAAGTAGCATTCTACGTGGCCTCGGTGTGACATTACAGAGGTCACAGACAGCAGTGTGCACAATCGACAACATGATGTGCAAAAATGGAGAAAGACAAAGTAGGTAGTACACAATAGACAAAATGAAAAAGAAAAATAAATACAAATTGTGGGACAAAAAATTAAATACAGCACAGAAAACAGGAATAAATACTGAAAAATATCAGATTTTTCTAATGTCAGCTAGCTTTGGTTGGGGATCAACTTTTACCCTTGGCAATTTCATGATGCCACGATCAACACCATGTGAACAAATTTGCCACAAACACCGGGACCTGTGAATGATTAGGTGTTAGTGTGTCAGCTAGCAAGGCATATACCACCAGACATGGTTTTTGGTCTCACAATCTCCCACTCATTCTGTAATAGCATTTAAGCATCTACAATGAATTAATTTCTTTTACTCCTGAAAGGAAAAGATTTACAGTGTCGCTTACAATTATGACATCATGATGATCGAGTGTTTTTGTGTTAGAAGTTAGAATGCTCCAATATTTCAGAGTATATTTAATGTTTTGGTACCATTTATAGACAGGTTTTATGTTCTGACTTATAATGTATCCCTTAAGCTATAGTTTGGCTATGTATATAGCTCATACCATGATAATTCTGTGTGTGAGGTTTTAACATTTCTGTGATTAAAAATAAAAAATGTGAAACTGACCAACAGAAGAGCCAATACACAGCTCAGTTACGTTTTTGGGGGAGATGGTAATCAGAAGCTCAGTGAAATGTTATCTAGTAAGAAGATTACTGGATCTCCATTCAGTCATGCACACACACACACACACACACACACACACACACACACACACACACACACACACACACACGCATGCACGCACACACAGAGTGCAATGCTGTGTCAGCATAGAAAGAGTTTAGCAAGAAGCTTAGCCACGGCTAGGTCACTAATGACCCAATAACAGTCCTCTCCTACTGGCATACACATCGTTCAAAATATTCTCACTTTCATGCACTACCCTACTCTTTCAGGTGGAGGGCAAATTGCAAATTATGTATTCATCATTCATCACAAGTTAATTATTCTGAAAAAGATGCAAAACAGTTTTTATAGAAAAATATTAGGAAAAAATATGAGGGAAAAAACTCATATTTTTCCACTTGTGCAGAATAAGTGCTCTTTACCAGTAATTCTATCTTGTATATGGTGGCACAGTGGTGTAGTGGTTAGCACTGTCGCCTTGCAGCAAGAAGGTTCTGGGTTCGAGCCCAGTGGCTGACAGGGGCCTTTCTGTATGGAGTTTGCATGTTCTGTCCATGTCTGCGTGGGTTTCCTCCAGTTGCTCTGGTTTCCCCTACAGTCCAAAGACATGCAGGTTAGGCTAACTGGTGGCTCTAAATTGACCGTAGGTGTGAATGTGAGTGTGAATGGTTGTGTGTCTATATGTGTCAGCCCTGCAGTGATTTGGCAATTGTCCAGGGTGTACCCCTCCTCTCGCCCATAATCAGCTGGGAGAGGATCCAGCTTGCCCATGACCCTCACAGGATAAGCGGTTATGGATAATGATGGACGGATGGATGGATGATTTACGCAAGGGATTTGAACTAATACTTATAAAGCAGAAAATAATTAAATATGCTGTTCAAACAGTAGCTCACCAATTAAACATGTCAGCCATATGGACACTAGAAAACTGATTTGCACATTTAAAAAAAGATTAAATTGGAAATGTACTGATGAGTTTTTTTTTTTACTACTTTGCCACTGCCAACAAGCAGTTCCCGACTGCACAGCTGATAATATTATTATACCCTCCCTCCTTCTCCTTACACCTGAAATAGTGGAAATGCTCATGATCTCTGCCAATTTTGTTGGAGAAGGTTACGTTTTTGCCTCCGTTTGTTTGTTTGGTTGGTTGGTTGTTTCCAATGTAACTCAAAAAGTAGTGAACAGATTTTGATGAAATTTTGAGAAAAGGTGGACCATGGGCCAAGGCACAATTGATTTGATTTTGATGCAAATCCAGATATGTAGGCAGATCCGGGATTTTTTTTTTTTTGCCTGTTCCTAACGTAACTCAAAAAGTGCTGAACGGATATTGATGAAATTTGGTGGACAGCTTTTGTATTATCCTTGGTTCAAGTGATTTGATTTTAATGTTGATATGTGGCTTGGTGGAGGTATAACCTCTACAGAGTGTCCTTCTAGTTTTCCTGTCATTCTTAAGCTATCTGTTCTGGGTCATGAAATCATTTATTACAATTTTTTTGAAATTGTCCAAGATTTTCAAAGGTTACATGACCAAATTTGAAGTCATCATCCCCAAGCAAGCACAATTCAATAATTCTGTTCCCCAGATGAGCTTTAAAAAAAAAATCACCCAACTATCACAAAAAATCACCCAACTATCACAATCTGTCAGTCCTTGGGGTTGAAATGACAATATATTTTGGTCGAAGCTACCACTGCCCCATAAAGCATAGTCAGTAACATGATTGGGTATTAAAAGAGCATCCCAGAGAGGCTGAGTCTCTCAGGAGTAAAGATGTGGAGGGGTTCACCAACATCTGTGGAATAATATCATAAACCATGCCAAATAAAATGGTCACTGATACTAAACATTTCAGTCATCCAGATTTCTGGCTTATATGTTTTTATACCAGCGTGTTGTTTAAATGTACGACTCTGGTTGATTAATTTCCTTTCACAGCAGACCTGACTGAAAGGTTTATGTTCATTAATCTCATTCTAACATGTTATCGTTTCTGTAGTAACAGCTTAAACAGGTACGGTATCAGTGCTTTGTAACAGTCAGACGTAAAGCTGTAACATGTCATTCTTGGGGTAATTTTCGAAGATTTTTATCCGACTGTCAAGAAATTGTCAGTTCCGAACCGAACACGACCATAGCCATACACCAACACCTAATATTAGCTGTTTTATAGGCCAAACAATATATCAGTCAAGCCCTAACGTCTGCTATCTGCTGGGTCACATTGCTGCAGATCAGTATGGAAACTTACAGGCCGTGTCCTAAATCTCGAGCCGTGATTTATTAACCACAGCTTTCTCATGCTGCCCTGTACTGATTTATCAAACCCCAAATGCTCAGGCTGGGGTTATGTTTCAGACACGGCGATGTATAATGCCTAAGATTAGTCACATTTCCTGCAGTGTGGAGGAAACCTCAACACACACACCAAGCCATCAAACACCACAGAGCTTGCAATTAACATCTCTGGCTTAGCATCAGGCGTAAAGCGTCACAGCTGGAGCTGATCAAGAACACACCAGCCACAACAGCTTTCCTCATTAACATATATAAAATGAATATATTAAATTAAAAAGACATCAATGGACATGGGCGGCACAGTGGTGTAGTGGTTAGCGCTGTCGCCTCACAGCAAGAAGGTCCGGGTTCGAGCCCCGTGGCCAGCGAGGGCCTTTCT
>JAPEIY010000012.1:40813921-40829050 GCA_026122135.1 Cathorops aguadulce | reverse complement strand
TTGGGGGGGGGGGGGAGTTCCACACTTATTTCACATAAAAACCAAACATACTGGCAGTAATTGATAAAAGTTTGCACCCTCAATGTTTTCAAAGTACAAGTTGTACAACCCCAAATAAGAAAAAGTTAGTACAGTATGAAAATTGCAAATAAGAAAGAAAGCAAGAATTTCTAATTTTACTTTGACTTGTGTTTCGTTGCAGGCAGTATGAACCCAGGCTATTTCATGTTTTTTTTTCTGGTCAGCTTCATTTCATTTGTTAATATACAGCCATTTCTATGTTTTAGGGAAAAAAAAGTTGGGATGGGGACAATTTAAGGCTAGTAATGAGGTAAAACAAATAGTTATGCGATTTGAAACGGGATTATAATCATGATTTGGTACAAAAACAGTATCCAGAAAAGGCCTAGTCTTTGAGGATCTCCAGTTTGTTAAAGTGTGAGAAGATAATTGAAATCTTTAAAAACACAATGTTCCTCAAAGAAAGATAGGAAGGAATTTGGGTATTTCACCCTCTATGGTGCATGGATATCATGAAACAGTTCAAGAAATCTAGAGGAATTTCAGTGCATGAAGGGTACAAGCCTAAGCTGAACACCCGTGATCTCTGATCCCACAGCTGGCGTTGCATCAAGAACCATCGTTCATCTATAGCTGATATAACCACATGGGGTCAGGATTACTTTGGCAAACCTTTGTCAAGCACTACAATGCAGAGTTACATCCACAAATGCCAATTAAAACTTTACTGTGCAAAAAGGAAACCTTATGTTAACTGTGTTCACAGTGGAAACGTGTATTGTAGTCAGACAAATCAATATTCCAGGACGTTTTTTTTTAAAAGATACTGGACTCCATGTAGTCTGGAACAAAGATGGAAAGAACCATCCAGACTGTTACCAGAAACAAGTCCAAAAGCCAGGGTCTGTCATGGTATGGGGTTGTGTCAGCGCCCTTGGCAAAGGTAACTTGCACTTCTGTGATGGCAGCGTTAATGCCAAAAAGTACATTGAGATTTTGGAGCAACATATGCTGCCTTCAAGATGACATCTTTTCCAGGGATATTTCAATAAGACAATGTAAAACCACATTCTATTCACATTACAAAGGATGGCTGTGGAAGAGAGCGTCTGTCCTCTCTGGCCCCAGTAGAGAATGTGTGGAGAATTTTGAAACAAAAAATATGACAACCACCAACCTGTATTGTTGCACACCTTAAGACCCGTTTTCAGTAAGAATGGGACAAAACAACACCTAAAACACTTCATCACTTGATGTCTTCAGTCCCTAAACACCTTTTAAGTGTTGTGAGAAGGAACGGCAACATTATAAAAGTAGTAAATGCTTTACCGTCCCAACTTTCTTTTTTAAATATGTCGCAAGAATCAAAAGTGACGTGCTGAATTTGAAAAAATAAAATTAATGAGGTAAAACATCAAATAATGTTCTGTTGTATTGTTCTGAGTGCAGTGCAGGTTCAACATCATTTACAAATCATTGTTTTCAGTTTTAATTTCAACATACTGTCCCAACTTTTTCTGACTTGGGGTTGTAGAAATCTTTTTAAAAAATCTCATACACAAAGAGGTTGAGAGTTATAAAAGAAAAATGATGCATATGCAAGATACTAAAGAACAATAATGTCATATTCAGGAAGAGAAATGCAAACCTTTATGTGATGAAAGAGCATCTGTGAAACATAAAACGGACGTAACATATTAATATCTTGTTGCTATAAATTACATTTATTTGCCTTCTTTATTTTGTCCTAAGGGCAGTCTTTTGCACTCAGCCATATGTTACATGACTAAGGCAATTGTGCTGAGATTTCCAGTCAGATAAGAGCTCAAGTCCCATCTATTTCAGCAAGTCTCGTCTAACCAATCAATAATGAAAGAGCTCGTACATCATAGGAATGTGTTGCTTTTTGCTGGGAGAAAAAGACAAATTAGATAATGAGACCAAAGACCAAATGTAAGCTCTGTAGGGAACCGACTCGATGCTTGTCAATATCAACATGCAGGTCTGGAGTAAACGTCATTAGAGCATTGATTAAGTACAGTGAGTGGTGCTTGATAGGCTAAATGTATGTGAAGGGTCACTTTGGGTGATCCCCAGCAGTTACAATTTAAAAAAAAAAAGTAAAAATGCAGTGTACATTTGTGACAACATAATTAGACCCTGACAGGAAATAGTGAACTGACAGCAGTTAGTTCCAGGGCTCACTAGCCAGCAGGGCTAACACCCCCCAAGGGAAAAATACATTTAAAAAATTAAGGAATGTATTTTTTGGCATGTATATCATCTTGTGCTGCTAGCAAATAGCTTAAATTTGATCATTTTATGCTTTTGTTGAACAATAGCATCACCAACAGACGTAAGTAGAGATGGCACCAATATAATACACATGATGAGTATCTGGTCGATATCGCAGAAAAAGAATGAATTTGACCTGATTGTGTGTCAAATGGTAAAGATTGGAATTGGAAGAGAGTTTTTTGGAAATGGAAGGGTGTGTAAATATAACTTGCATATAAGCATGATTCATTCTCATAATATTTCAGTTGTAATATGTGTGTGAAAGTTGTGGTTCGTGTCGACCATGTTTTAGTGCTTCATTTTTATTGAGCTGTTTTGTTTTATATTGTCTCATTCTGAAGATTTCAGTATCAAAAGAATAAGTGGCATTGTCAGAATTAAAATGATCTGATTTCTTTGTTTCAGACTGTAGACTAATGACTATCATTAGTCATATGAAGTAATTATAGGGCTAGCAACATGAACCCTTGTGTAGATTTGGGCCAACTTCTTTATCCTACTTCACTGATACTACAATGGTTTGATTAAAAGTAATGCAGAGTTGCTGATACCGTTTTTGGTTTTAGCCCTCCCATTCAATACAGTCACCAGCCATCGTTGTACTGATCCATAGTTTGTGTTATGTGAAATGTCTTTCTGTATCTCATTGTCAGTTTGAGATCAGGCAGTTGCGGGCTCACTTAGCTCAGCAGGATCTGGATCTGGTTGCAGAGCGCGAGGCTGCTATGCAGATCCACCATGTATGGGGAAAACAGAGCAGCAGCTTTCAGGAGGTGGATGGACTCGGACCCACAGCCTCCGACACTGAGGGCAGAGGCAAAAGAAGAGAGGCAGGAGCTCCTACAGGTAATGACCCCAGGGTCCTCTTTGTGGCCAGTGACACTGGCAGGGTTGTAGGTTAGAGTCTTCTTTTAGGGTAGGTTTCAAGCATATAATTTAAAAAGACAAGATCTAGCCCAAACAGGAACCAACAGAACATGATCTGTTTCTCATTCATTATTTCAAACAGGTCACCAAAGCAACTGTGCTGTCCAACATGAAGAAATGCTTTGGAGTTGTCTTTGTTTAGCCGAGGTGCAATTAAATCACTGCCAAGAAGGCTAGTTAAAGGAGATTATTACATTTGAAAGGGAAAAAAATTAATTAAAATGATAACATTAGAAGACCATTATATACTCACCAAAACATTACTGTACATTATTAACCACTCAAGAAATTTAATGGCTTATTGGCATCTTCAGTAAAATGCTTATATAACGATCTCAAAAAAAAAAAAGGGAGACATTTAACCTTTTAATAATGCAGTAGTTAAAAGTGTGATACAAATTAAATTGAACTGAAATTAATTTTAATTTAAATTTTACAAAACCATTTTTAACAAAAACTCATTATGGGCATTCCTTGAAATTCCTATAAACAAAAAGTAACAAGCATAGTCCCATTTATATTTTACTTTAAGTTCAACTGAGTGTTTAACAACTTAGTATAAATACACAGGTGATTACAGAAAATCATGCACAGATTGGTCGAGAGATTCAGACTATTTCTCAATAATCACCTCGAGCAACATAGCAAAAGGACAGCCAATTGCTTTGGCACTAAGTGAGGAAGAATTACAAATTATGAAACAAAATGCTGGTCCTAAAAGCATGAAAGATGCTACGAAGTTTGGTCTAAAACTTTTCAAAAAGTAAGCTGGAATTGTGATTCATCTGTTTCAAAACAAAAGTATTTTATCTGAGTCAGCAAAGATAAGTGACAACTCTCCACTGCACCATGATTACATTGGTATGCTGCTTTTGAAGTTTGAAATAAATTTAATACGATTTTTTTCAGTTTTTTTTTTAATAAATCACCAGTGTATTCATACTAAAACGCTCATCCACCTCAGGCCCAGTGAATATCGGTGAATGATAACCGAGACGAAGTCGAGGTTATTATTCATCGATATTCACTTTGCCTTCAGTGAAAAATTGTTAAGCAGTCATCCATGACTTACTGTTCCATTCATTCATTTTCAGTAAGCACTTTATCCTAATCAGCATCACAGTGGATCCAGAGCTGAACACTGAGCATGAGGCAGGAGAATTCACCCTAGATGATCTTGGGGGGTTGGTCCATCAGTGCACATACATATTTCATATTTCACACCTCGGTGCAATTTTAGCATAGCCAAGCTGCGTACCTGCATGTTTTTGGACAGCTGACAGAAGCGGGAAAACCTGGAGGAAACTCGAACATGGGGAGAATGTGCAGTACAATGTTACCTAAAACACCACTGTGCCACCTCTTCCTGTTTCTTTTTACAAGACATTTAAAGTAAATGTTTGTTCAGATTGAGAAATAAAATGTCAGTGTTGATTTTGGAGGGTACATGGGTAGTGCGGTCACTGGTTTCCTCCTGCCTCCTAAAAACCTGTTGATAAATGCATTGGTTACAGGAAATTGCATTTCGGTGTGTGGGGGGCCTTGTGATGGACTAGTGTCCCTTTCAGGGTGTACTCCTGCCTCATGCTCAGTGTTCCCCAGGGTAGGTTCCGAATCCACCAGGACCCTGACCAAAATGGAAAGGTTACTAAAGGAGAATGAACAAATGGTTTTATTTGCACAACCACAACAAATCAGTGTCCTGGAGGTATTTGTTCCACGTTATTGTGGGTTTGTCTGTATTTCTGTCCATTATGTGATGAATTACGTCTAATCAGTTAGCAATTAATGGTGTTATTAGCCATGTTCCTGTGTACTGTTACCTTCTTCTGAGCAGGTACAAAACTATATAGCCATTACCTTGAGTGCTGGACAATAGACAAATGTTCAGGTTTTATGAGGTCCAAGTTACAGTATTTCATGCAGTCAAAAGGCCTCTAATCCTTTGCTGTGATATAAATTATTGATAGAATGTTATTGTCAAAAGTGTACAGAGCAAGAACTGTGCGTGGAGTCAGTTTTCATAAGTAAGGACCTGCATGCAGAAATCTTAAAATATCCATTTTATTATTTTAACTGGTACAGCTAGCACCCAATTTAAATATTCAGTTATCAAGATCAGGGTGTGGTACTTTTAATATTAAATAACTGATATTGCTAACCAAGTTCAATTTTCAGCAACAAAAACAGTCTAGGTTAATGTGCTTGGCTTTGGTGGAAAAGTTAACTTTTTGGAGAAATTATATTTTTAAAAAAAAAGTCATCTAAAAGAAGGCTATCTAAAAACAGTTTTTCATAATATGAAATTAGTAAGTTGTTGGAAAAACAAATTGAATATTCTTTCAACACTGGTAATTCGCTTTAAATCTGAATGAAAAGCATGCCACATATCACTTCCATGTGACTGAGTGCAACAAACATTGTTGCACCCTGGCTGTGTTTTGTGCGCATGATGTCAGCTCACATTGAGATCTGTCCAGCTACAGCGGACATGCTACACACACCCACAGTGCTCTGTGCATTGGGCCATGTTTCTCCTAAAAGCATACTCAGATATGGCATAAACATCTGTTCCTTTCACCTGAAAAAAACCACAATGGGCTGCCAGCAAGCTACACTCGGTCCCCCAGAGAATTGTGGGAGCAGGACCCTGGCGTGTGGCTTTTTCTCATCAGAAGAGCGTCTGGACAAAAAGGGCTGTCGGAGTGGCGCCTGACCTCAAGGGAGCGTTCAGAGAAAAACGAGAGCGCGCTAAAGTAGCCTGAGGCTGTGTGTTTTAGTGGCCAAGTCTTATTCACGTCATAGCAGGAGTGGACGAGAGACCCTCAAGACAAAGAATGTCTTCTTGATGTATGCCACTGCTTCCCAAATGACATAATGAGTGTTCAGAATTGATTAGGACATGGTCATGCCATGAATATTTACTGCATCCGAGAGACTAAGACTCACTTGTTTAAATTATTGCTTTGGATGTTCCCTTATTTCCACCATAGACATTCTTCACATTTCAAAAGGAGATAGGAAAAGTAAATAAAGGGGGGCGATAACATGATCAGGTTTTGACAGAACATAAAATTCACAGCCAGATGAACAGCTCAAGCTGTCAAGCAGCGAGGTCAAATCTCAGGGCACACCCCGCAACACTACAGGGGCATTAAATCACCTGAATCGGCCTCGGTGTTTTCACTCGCTTACTCCTGCAGCCTTTCTCTCCCCTCCTCTCCCTCGCTTTCTTTCTCCTTCAGTCTGAGTGAAGAATAAAAGCAGACAGCTTTTACACAGTGTGTGCTCCTCCTTCTCTTCATGTGTTATTTATCCCAGAGTGATTGTCTTGCTGGTGTTTTAGGCCACTACATCTCTCCTCCTGGGCCACTGTCATATAAATATTTTAAACAGTAAAAAATGAATGACAAAGGCACTGCGAGTACGGTTGTGTCTCCAGGGATGAAGGAGTGGCACTTAGAGAGAGTGGCAGCCTTCCCGTTCTGCCGAGTGGATTGTAAACTCTCTCACATATCCAGAGTCCACCGCCTAAACACCAATCCTACCTGACCCACTCTTTCAGGTTACAATAGTGTATCTTAGTCATTACAGCACTTGGAACCCAAATCATACATCACATGTAATTTATGTTAAAGGAAAATACAAATTCATGTCCCAGTGTACTTGTCCAATATGAAATTAGTAGCAGTAATAGTCTGACTTATGTTCTTATGCCATGGGAATGATTGCTTTTGTTTCATTTCAGAAAACATCACTCAAGATGACATGAACAATTACATCAGCCAGTATTACAGCGAGCCAAGTAGTGGTAAGAAAAATATTGATATGATCACACTGCATGTATTTTATGCTCAATCTGCAATAATAAAAAGAAACAAACAAAAGGTCTTGCTCCATCATCTGAAGATTGTGTAATGGAAAGCATACGATACCGCAGTCATCTACTCAGCCATTCCACACACAGGAGTCTTACGGCCCTTTCCCACTGCATAGTACCGGCTCGAGTCAACTCTACTTACTTTTGGTATCAGTAGTTCATTTTGCACGACAACTGGTTGTCATAGCGATGCCATGACCTCATCTTCGACATGACACACAGGAATTAATACTACCACCCATGCATGTTTGTGTATGCACACATCAAATATGTCAAGCCAAACATGTCCATGTGCCACTTTTTTAATGCGTTTTATTAAAACATTACATTAATGGCATTGAGCAGACACTCTTAACCGAGTGACGTACAACATACCCAGAGCAACCTGGGGAGCAGCAAGGGGTTAGGTGCCTTGCTCAAAGGCACTTCAGCCACTCCTGCTGGTCCAGGGAATCAAACCAGCATCCCTTTAGTCCCAAAGCTGCTTCTCTCACCCTTAGGCCATAGCCTTCCCCAAAAAGAAACCAGCGTGTTTATTTAAAAAAAAAAACTTGCCACACGATAATGGCATAAAAAAGGTCATCAGATTACAAGTGGCAAGAAACCTTTCCTGTATATGTTGTAAGCTGATGATTCAGCGCTTGTCTCACACTCAGACTGGCTTGCAAAGCATGCTTAATGCCCTTCACGATGCCACAAGTAAGTTCGGGCTCACCATCAACGTAAAGAAAACCAAAAAGTCATGTTCCATTCACCACCTCACACACAAAACCCCTCAAACCAAGTATATTCCAGAATGGTAACTACCTTACAGTTCACCTACCTTGGTAGCACAGTCTCTGATGACAGTCTAGACAAAGAGATAGAGATGATAATCAGCGCAGCATCTGCTGCCTTCGGCAAACTCCAGACACAAGTATGGAACAGGCCTGGAATCTGGCTCGACACAAAGTGCAAGGTCTACCGTGCCATAGTCATCTCCACTCTACTTTACTCAGCTGAGACATACACCTTGTACTAGCACCACATTCGCCATCTTCAGCAGGTGCAAATGTCTCACCCCAGATGCCTCATGAGGCTCAAGTGGAGTGATAGGGTTTCCAACGTGGAGGTACGAAGACGTGCAAACATGCCCAGCATGGAGACCCTCCTCATTGAGAAGGGCTGGCCATGTTATCAGAATGGAAGGCTCTGACTCCCAAAGGCTGTACTCTTCGGCAAGTTTTGCGAAGGGAAACACCCAAGGGGACTCCCTAAGCTGTGCTACAAAGACTGCCTTAAATACCACCTGAATGCCAGCAGTATCCAGCTGGATATGTGGGAGGATGCTGCATGTGGCCAAACAACCTGGTGCCAGCTTGTCAAGAACTCAAGAAAGTCTATAGAGAGCCGACTGCAAGAGGAGGCACAGCGCTGAAGATAACAGAGGGCTATCAGAGCCATCAAGCCAACATCACCTCCAAATGAGCTCCTCTGCCAATACTGTGGCAGGGCTTGTCTCCATTGAATTGGCCTCTTTTCACATGAAAGGGTTTGCCGGTCAAATCATACTCAACATGAGTGACAGCCGGAGGTGGTGAAGACCCAGAGCTTTCAATTTGAGAATGCTGGTTTGTGTCTCGACTTGACATTTTATTTGGGATGTGTTTTGCTGCCAGTAACGCATTTAAAATTAGCCATGCTGTACTGATATTTTGCCTAACCCTCTGTTGGGGTTTTTATTTAAAAAAAAAAAGTTGTGGGTAATGTAATGGGTTGACTGACATTTTGTAATAAATCAAACATCATGGCATAGCTCAGACTAAAGCAGGATTCCGTCCATCTGAGGCTTGCTTTAATGTGCTTGCTGACTACGGAGATCAAAAGCAGAGTGCACGTACACTCATCGGTTTAGAGGGTTAGGCTTGATATCTGTACAGGCTAGCTAATTTTAAAATGAGCTACCTGCAGAAAAACTTTCCCTGACTCAAACATGCCAAGTGGAAATGCAAGCTCATGTTCTCTGATTGAAAGCTCTGTGCCTTCATAGTTTGAACACAGCTTTTTACTTTTTTTTTCTTCTTCACAAAGCATGTCAAACATGAATCGTGGCAACTTCGGGTTGAAGCAACACTGTTTTGCATGTACACACATGCATGCGAGATATGAAAAAACAATTAGTTTAGTATAATCATTTAAAAATGGAGGGTTGTTCAGGACGTCCTGTCTCGCACACTGATGACGCAGCGATCAGCCCACAGTGTTTTCACATCACCTTTTGGCATCACCTCAACGGAGGTGATAAACAGCACTTTCCATCCCTCTATACAGCCATGGCTGAAACTGTCCTTAAGCAAGGTAACTTGCCCTAACTGCTGTACAACAGTGTTTATCATAGAGAGGGTTTTAATTAAAACTACTGAAAACTATAGCGCTGTTGCCCACTGCTCGGATTGTATGCGGGGGTGCGTGTGTATATGTATATATGGTCACTGCTTTGGATGGGTTAGATGAGAGCCTAATTACCCCTCAGGGATTAATAAGTATCTAAAATAAACAATAATATGTAGTTGATTTCCTTGCTGCTATAATAGCCCCCACTCTTCTGGGAAGACTTTCCACTAGATATTAGAACATAGCTGTGGGGACACGTGTCCATTTAGCCATAAGAGCAGGAGAGAGTCAGGCACGGACATTACGTGAAAAGGCCTGGGGTTCAGTGGGGTCGAAGTCAGTGCTCTGTGCAGGCTACTCCAGTTCTTCCATACCAACTTTGTCAAACCATATCTTCATGGGCCTTGCTTTGTGCAAAAGGGTACCGTCATGCATAAGTTTGGGCCCCTTAGTTCCAGTGAAAGTTGTAATGCTACAGCATACAGTGTAGACAATTGTATACTGTGACATCAGTTTGAGAAAAGCCCACATACGAGTGTGATGGTATGATGTCTACACAATTTTGGCCATATAGTGTACTGTAGCTGTTAGGTTATTTGACAGAAGGGGGGTTTAAAAAGGAACTGTGCAGGAAATATAGTCAGAGGGTTGTAGGACAACATTTAAGGGTTCTCCCAGACAAACTGAATAACCCTTTGTGACTGTAGATTAAGCCAGTTATGTCTGCTAGTAACCAGAAATTTTCCTGCAGATTCCAGAACCTCCACTTTTGGGACCTTGAGCAAGATCCTTAGTCTACAGGCTGAAGCAGTAGAAAGCCATCAGGCTTCAATCCCTGTTATGATACTTGGAAAATAATTTTCCCCGGGGATATATTAAGCCCCCCCCCAAAAAAAAAATTAACTCTCGTTTTTGTTGCAGATATTGGGGTTCCAGAGCCAGGTGCACGCGTTATAACTACTGCAGCCATAGACGTGCACCTGCCCACCAACCCATGCCAGTTGCCTCCATCTCTGGTGAGCACTGATGGAGCAGGCAGCTCAGTGAGTGAAGCTCCCAGCAGCACAGCATCACGCTCCAGCTTCTCGGCACGCCAGCAGAGTGTCAGCAGCCACACACTGGCCTCCAGCAGCGAGTGCAGCTCCACCGTACGTGAGGCCTCCACCACTGACTACAGCGGCCAGCACTGCTGCCCACCACCTTACTGCAGCCCACTGACACTGGGCACACAGGGAGGAGGACACAACCCCAGCGCTGTGGTCCAGGAGCTTCTCTCATCCCTGTCTGAGGACTCATGTCTAGCCCAGAAGGGCCGAGTGAACCCACTTAACCTGAAGCTCCCCAGTCCAGCCGGCTCAGCTAAGACCAGTCCTGAGCTAGAGCACAGGGTCAATATTTATAATAAGAGGAACCAAGAGAGTCTGGCTGTGTTTCAAACCAAGCCGTTGATCCACCTGCAGGGAAATGAGCCATTGCTGGATGAGAAGTACAGACTCATGGAGCCTGCAGATGCTCCAATGACTCACATGCCAGACACGTAGGGTATGGAGTGCAGCAGCATGGCTACCATCACCAGCTGAAGCAGCTTCCCTCTCTCTGTCTCTCTTTGTCTCTCTCAGCCAGCACTGTTCACTCTGACTCCCAGGCTTCTTGATCTCTAGAAGTATGCACACACTAAGGACTTTGCTCTCAGTTGCCTTCTCCAGAGGGGTTTCCCAACTTCATGGTGAGGAATTGTTGGCACATGTCCTCCCTCTCTCTTTAACTCAGCAAAACACTTAAAGTGTGTGTCCCTCCTGCCAAAATTGCACAACCTTCCAGAGCCCAGGGAGAGGCACTTTGGGAGCCATCACTGGAACATTCATCAGGAATTTCCTACTTCAACGTTCGTCCGTGTTCGGTGACCGTCTGAAACCAGCAATGGAACACAAATGCACTTGAGCTTTCAGACAGCCACGTAGTATAGAAATGAGGCGGGAATACTTGTGATCCTTTACATGTTCTTATTTCAGGGTTTGGTTGAGGTGATGGGTCAACGAGGTAACCATTTTTATTCGTTTTATTTATATGAATAATAAACACAATGTACAGTACAGGCCTACTGATCCGACTGCTGCAGGGTTACATTTGATCTGTGTTCAAATGTGTCGAGCTGTGTTACTCAGCCAAATTTCTTACCTTTGCCTTTCTTACTGATGCTAACGTTTGTATTCAAAATTCTATGACTAGAACAAAGCACGCAACTCAAGTATTTTTAAAAACCTGCTTAGATTTGCTGGGGGAAAAATATCAGGAATATATGAGAAAGGTTTTTTTTTTTTAAATAAGGAATGATGGGTGAGATTGTTGTCATAACCCCTAACGTTAACTCCATCCATATAGCATGAGCCTTTGAGAATAAAATTTCTGCTTTTTGATTGAGGCTGACTAATCCTGTATTGTTGATCAAGGCATTTTATATAACTGATAATGGGAGAAATTGTAAGGCAAATAAAAGTTGGTAACTTCATTGAATCTGGTGGTTTTCTGCATTTGTTTAAGTGGAGTCATGTGGAGTGCCTAAATATTACAGCTATTCTGGAAAAGAGCAAACTGTGAC
This sequence comes from Cathorops aguadulce, assembly GCA_026122135.1. Classification (NCBI taxonomy): domain Eukaryota; kingdom Metazoa; phylum Chordata; class Actinopteri; order Siluriformes; family Ariidae; genus Cathorops; species Cathorops aguadulce. The sequence continues at coordinate 40,816,952 of JAPEIY010000012.1, read as the reverse complement.
TGTTTTGCAAAACAGATTTTTATTTATTTAAATGGTTTATTCCAAACTGTAAGTCCAGACCAGACAACTAAATGTGAAATTAGCTTACTTTGTCTAATTGCACTGAAATGCAGGAGCATGTCCATTAATGAAAGCAATTCAAACCTGCTTTAAAATTATGTATCACATTTTTTCTTTAATGAAGCGGCCTTTAAATAAAAATCAAACTAAAAATGGACTGACGAGAGTTGATATTTATTACTGGATATCGATGGCTAGTGTGCAGCTGTTATACACTGAGGCCAAAGGCCAAAACATAATGCCATTGACAAACAAGATCAGACATCATGAATATACTGACCACATTATAATGCTATTCAATAACATGACAAGTAGACTCCTGAAAACTTTACCTAAATAAAGAAAGGCCTGATGAGTGTTCTTCAGGACGGAAGAATGCAGGAGGTGTGACATTTCCTAGCTCATTCATAAGGCAAGTGTCCAGCACAGTTAGAGACAAGGCTCCTGACTATGGTCCAGTCAGAAGCTGAGTAATGAATTTCACTTCTTCAGTGTTTCAATCATCTCAGGGACAGCCTATATGTGGGTAATAAAAATATATACATTTTTAAAATCAGCTCAGATTGTCATCACTAATAAATTTTGACTAACCTATACAACCTTATGCAGTCACAATTTTTAATTTGTAAATAATTCTGCAAGCTATAGTGTATATGCATGACTTATAACCCCAATCAAGTCCATTTCAACTGCAGGTTGTAAGGAAAAGTCCAAAAGGGTGAAAACGTTTGCAAAACACTATCGTAAGGGGAGAAGAAATTAGTCCTACTATACAGTCAGTTTTCTTAAAAAGCTCGCCAACATCCTATTAGTTTAAAACCGAGGTTATGCAAAGCAGGTGTAAAAGAGTAGCATCACCTGAATATATCCCCAAGATCACTTTTCAGTTTAAGGAAAGGGAGAAAGCCCATCTATATTAATCAGTTGTCTGAGGAGTAAAATCAGGTGTAAACTGATCAGCGAGTAACTCCTCGGTCTATCATTACTGATCACTTCCACAGAGCTTGCACACGCACACACCTGAACCAACCACTACACAGCCTAAATAAAACATGAATAACAGGACAAAACACAGGAAGATAAATGCTGCTAGGTTTACAGGCGCTAAACACCAACAACAGACGGGTGCTGGAGTGTGCGGCAACCCTTTGCCTCCTGCACTTTGTATGCCACTGTAAAACCACAGAAGCCAATGGGCCATGTAAAGCACTGGCAAAGGGGCACTGAAAATAAAGGTGAAAGTCTACACCCCAAACACTTGTAGCAACTATCAATTACTTTTCCGGTGTGAAGGAGGTAGAGATGCAGGTTATGTCCGCCTCTCCCTCACTTTAATGTGCAGGACCCAGTTTAAGACAAGACTCTTCTGATTAATGCAGGTCAATAATTCAGCAGAAGCACATTTCCATTAGCTGGAATAATGCATGCTGCAAAATTTATTAAGGAAAACAGGAGCTTTTGTTTGTCCAGTATTTCTGCACATCTGTCCTCTGACTGAAAGTGATCAAGTACACTTGGCATTACTTAAACTGGTGGCCTCGCAATGGATAAGAGAATACCTGAGTCTGATTACATGAACAACGGCCCTAAAACGTGAGACTAATTTATTTAACGAAACTTCCGACATCCTCCTAATACTGTGTGTGATGTTTATTTTCTTTTCCATTTACCAAGACATGTTTACCTTGAATAAGTCAGCAACCAAGCCGAAATCAGCAACCTGGAAGATGGGGGCCTCAGGATCCTTGTTGATGGCAACAATAGTCTGTAAAACAACAGGGTTCAGACAATACAGCTGTGCTGGCAGGATTTTTACTGATTTTCTTCAACTACTGCACAGGCAAAAGTGGATTTAGAAATGGAAACCTTTTAAAACACAAATTCTGTGTTTCTACAATTATTACTTATGGTGCATATTACAACATATGTATTACACCTTGCTGATCCAAATATATAAGGAATAAAAGAATGAGTGCTGATGAAGGGGGGAAAAATGAACAGTAAAGTGATATGATACTTTGATTCTATGATAAGTTGATTTTCTAATAAGAGCAGGCCCCGGCATCTTTTATTCCTCTTATACCATAGTAACTTAGCAAAGTATTTTTTTTAATTGGATAAAGAACATGGTCATACTCTTTGTTCATTTAGATATATTTAAGGCTGTGAAACATCAGTGAAAGATGTTTCCTGTCATCACTTCTGTTACAGCAGTCATTTTATTTATACTTCCCATTTCTTTTTCTTGAAGTTAAGAATGCAAAAAAATAAATACCACATAGCTCATCATGGTACTGAGAAACCACAGAAAGTCCCAAAATTTTTCCTGTGCTGGAAAATGTAAAGTTACAGCTTTACCCATGACTGTAACAAAGCTCTGACACCGGAGATGGCTTCAAATAAATAAATAAAATAAAAGCTAAATAAACCTCTCCTTGCAGAAAACAAACAAACATACACAATTACCTGCCTTTTTAATGCATTTAAACCTTGCAGCTAGAACTACAATCCAAGCCATGCTGTTCTTGAAAATTAATCAAGACCTGAACAACCATAGTTGTGTAGCACTCTGGAATAAGCAATTATAATTGACAGAATTAATTATTTGAAAATAAAGCAGGAGAGTCATGGGGAAGCCATAGTTGGTCTGCTAGGTAGTGAAGTACTGTCACAAAGAGCTGCACTGACAAGACGCAGATCAGGCAGAAAATGCATGTGAATAATACATGCAGGTAAAAGGCTCCTCCAGATCACATTTAGAACTGCTCTCCAGTTGAACACACCGTCAAGTTCAATATAAGGAAGACTTGGGACAGACACTCTGGAAGATTCAGGCCCCGTCCACACGAGTACGATTTTGATGGTTCCGCATAAAAACTTTATCGTTTCGGCCTCACGTCCAGACGAGTCCGTTTTTCTCGAGGTGTGAAAACGGTATTTTTTGAAAACGCATCCCAGAGTGGATAAATCC
>JAPEIY010000012.1:38267552-38281626 GCA_026122135.1 Cathorops aguadulce | reverse complement strand
GTCAGCTGGGATAGGCTCCAGCTTGCCTGCGACCCTGTAGAACAGGATAAAGCAGCTAGAGATAATGAGATGAGATACACCCGCCGGCCACGGGGCTCGAACCCAGACCTTCTTGCTGTGAGGCGACAGCACTAAGCACTACAACCATCTGTTGCAAGTTTGAATCCAGATGACGACCCTTCCATCTATGGAAAGCAAATGTATTGATCAGTGATATTACCCAATCGGCGACATCTGTGAGCTCAGGTATGCGGAAGAAGGCAGAAAGCTCTTCCTCAGATTGTATGATGTTGCCTTGTGACTCAGAGGAAGCACGTGTTTAGTCCGTTATATCGAGTTATTGCAAATAACAGAACTGCGATTGTACGTGACTTTGTTTTCACCGAAAAAGATGCGACATAGTGAATGAAGAGTTTCGTAAAAGCATGCTCTTGTGTCGACATTCACGCCAGGAAAAAGAAAAAGGGCTCGGGATCACGTTATAACGTGAAAAGTTTATTGTGATAAGAATTTTTTTTTTTAACAATCATGTTAAAGCAAACTTCTTTTTATCTTGTTATGGCACGAAACGTTTCATGTTAAAACGTGATAACATTCGAAGATAAAATTTCACGCTATTTAACAATTATTCACCGAAGATGAAGTGAATATTGGCGAATAATAATCGAGACGAAATCAAGGTCGACGTTCTGATACACCGATATTCACTGAGCCTGAGGCAGATAATTGTTTTAGTATAAATACACAGCCGATTATTTTTAAAAATTTATTTTAAAAATGATTTATTTTAAAATTCAAAAGCAGCATGTAAGTGTACTAATGGTGCGGCGCACACTGCTTTTAGGAGCAGCATTTTCTTTCAAAATCTGTAATTCTTCCCCACTTACAGTACAGTGATGAAGTGATTGGCCGCCATTTTGAATTATGTTCAAGATGGTCGACTGCTCAAGGAGCTCACGGTTCTCATATGCCTTTTTGGTGATGGCCAGAACAAGGTCGTCAATGTCAACCCACTTTAAGACTTTGGGAGCAATCCCATCATCTCCACAACGTTTCCCAGCTTTCAAAGATTGTTTGGCATCTCGATACTCATTGACTGTAAACCGTCCATCATCAATGGGAAGATTAAAGAATACTGATTCTATCCCCTCATCTGCAGCTTGTTGGAGGGTTACCAAGCAGAGTCTTAAAGTGGCAGAACCACAAGTTGACTCTGTCATCTGCAGTTTCACCATCAATTTGACTGGGACAAGATGATCGGTCCCCAGCAATCTCCATGACCAATCTCCAGCCTGCTGAATGCTGGGTACAAGCGCAACATTCCTTGGCTTGTTCAAATTTTCTGGCCAGATCTTCCGCCAGGACCTCATCGTAGGCTCTAGATAGCTTTTCCTTTGATTGACTCTCGGCTCCACCACCTTCCCCATCACACGCTATAGGCCTCATGCACATTCCAACGTGCCTCAGCAACTCATAGGTCTGACGAAGAAAAGCCTGTCCTTTCTTCTCCTTGTTACAGCGGTTAACAGCTCCTTAGCCACTTCGCTGTTGGCTTCTACAAAGCATGCATACCATGAGGTTCCTGTTTCATCGATGTCATCCAAAAGAAGCTGGAATCTGTTTCTGATTGCCACCTTGTACCTATCCTGAAGCTTGGCATCATTCTGGAGGGCCTTCCAGTTATACCTTACACCCCGTGGTGCATTCTTCTTCTGTGCTCTGAAACTGAGGCACACTTTCCAAGAGATCCAAGTCCATAGCTTCTTTGCTGCTTTCTGGAACTGAGTGTTGCAAGCTATTAGTGCATGGTCTTCCATTAATTCAAGAAAATATTCTCCATTCCTGTTAGATTCCTCATGGCATGAGAATGGCACCTTGTTATTACCTAGGCATCCATTAAAATTGCCCAGGATAAGAAGAAAATTAGGGGCAGGAACATTGCTGATTGTGTCACGAAGGTCTGAGTAGAATGATTCAATATCCTCCTCCATCGCCGCACTTGTTGGTGAATAAGCTGATATAACCATTGTAACTGGATTGCTCCTAAGGTTGGCTAGCAGAATTTTACTGGAGACAGACTTGACGCTCAAGAGCACTTTCCTCGAGTCTAGACTCAGGGCTATACCCACCCTACCAACTGAGGCTTGTGCTGCATTGCACCAGGCTGATGACATTATTAGGTACTGCTGGCCCATCTTGTGGTAGGCTATGACCTGGGTCAGGTTCTTGTGAATTATTCTATGTTCCTGGACTCCCATAACTGCAATGGCATTCTTTGAAATATGATGCGCTAACTCAAGCTGACCTTTACCTTCTCTGAGTGTTCATTGTAGAGAACACCACTTCCTTTTGGCATTACAAATGGGTAACTCTTCAGCTGAACCCCTCCCAGTGGGGGTTTGAGGGAACATCATCATGGTGCCTATAAAGGGGCAGTGTATCTGATCCCACAGCAGTGCTTCTACTTACTTCCAGAGCTGGCAGCCATATAGGATTCATGCAATGTTGTGCCATTATTATCATTCCTTTTTGTAGCTTGTACAACGCAGGGGTCGCCAGTCCTCTCTGCCTGCCAACACAATGTTGTTGTTGTTGTTTTTCTTATCGGGGTATGCTCCCCTAGATCCACTGCCATTCTGCAGAGCTAGGGGCGGCGTGTAGAGCCACAGCAGTGGTCTTTGACATGTGAGAGGCTAGGTGGTATGGCCACTTGCTGATAATGAATTGGCCATATATTTCGCATCACATGCTGCTGAAAATGGAGAGACTAGACGCCTAGATGTTATAAGGCATAAAGCCTAGATATTATGAGGCCATCCAGAAAGGTGCTACTCCTCAATTTATCCTTTGGCCCCAAAGGATAAAGGTTTTCATTTGTTTGTCCATGTACGGTAGAATGATGTCTGCAGTACCAGGTAGTTTGAGATGTCAAGGAACTCAACGGATGGATCATTTTCCAACTCATAGGAAAAATCCTTCTTTGGTAGTGTTTAAGGATCTATCCCATTGAGTGGTTTCTATATCCACTTCTTTTGAGTGTACTTCTTGGTTTTAATAACTTGCTTGCTTTCTGAACACAAACATGGCAATAAGTTTTTGTGTTAATGGACCAGACTCCACTTTTGGATCATTAATCCCTTTTGACTGAGAATGCCCTGCGTGCATGGTTTATATTGACTTCTGGCACATCCATACAGTTTTAAATACAATACCTACAATTAAAAACAGTTTTTAATCACATTTAATTCCTGGGCTCCCATTTGTAACAGGGAGTGATGTTGCATCCCGTTAATGCACTTTGCAATAGATTATTAGATTCTAATAGAATAGATGAGCCAAAATAATTGGGGATCTTTTTTAATGGGCCCCTGACTCCTTACAAGTATGAATAGGTAGGCCTCAAAGCAGAAAAGGTTGAGAACCTCTGGTCTACAGGGCCTAGATCTTGATGCATATAACACTGAGAAGGCAGTCCACTTATGTTGGGTGGGTGGACTGTGTGAACAGCGCCCACAATTTGCAGAGGCTGTATAGGAAGCTGATGTAGATGAGGAGGACATGTTGTTTAATTTCCTCCTAAATGCAATGTCGGACTGAATGATAAGACAGTACTTCAGTACAGACTCCTGTTTTATAATGTTTTCAGTTTTATAATTCATCTTTGCAATATTACTAGTCATTGTTATAGGCAAAACAAAGTGTTTTGTGTCCTAAACTCTATAAAAAGGCAAATTACGTACTAGTACCGTATGTAAGTCTTGCATGCATATTGATTTGTCCTAAACTCTATAAAAAGGCAAATTACGTACTAGTACCGTACGTAAGTCTTGCATGCATATTGATTTGTTTCATGTTTTCAGGGCTTGTCTTGTTGTTCTGTTGCAGAAATATTGTTTTTAAAAAACACATACTTTTGTCTAAATAATTCGGTTATACCTCTAGAAAACATCAGTATTGCCTTGAACTATGCACTTAAACTTGCTGAAATACCGCAAAATTTTTAAGGCAAAAGGGAATTTAAGGGGGGCAAAAAAAATTTTGTGGACATTTATCCTACAGGGAAAAAGGTGTCAAAAGTTAACATGGAGGCCTGATAATGATAAACTAGATAAGCGGCAAAGCATAGTGGTAGAAAAATGTGGTTAAAATCATGGAAAATAAGTTACAATGGAATGGAAAATAGGGAACATTCATCAGTGGGAGGTATTGAAGGATGAAGAAACAAAGCAGGAGAGGTCACCAGAAATTGTATAAAAGAAGCAGTGGTCAGCTCAGTGATTTGGTCTACTTCTGATGAGTCTCAGTTGCTGATGCTCTGAATCAGGTTCGGTTGACTTCATCGCGGGATGAACTCTCGGCTGTGATTTTTGTCTGCCATAAACTCCTGATTCTTGCTAGCAAGGACTCCAGATAAGTTCTTCAAATTTTTTAATCTCAATTTTAGTAAATAATTCAGCTTAAACATTTGTTTTACAAAAGAATTAATTAATCTGACACAGTAAGAGATACAAGGACCAAAGAAGGTGACACCATCCTGGGCTTTTTTCCTGCCACAGTTTACTTTTCTATAACAGCACATTTCTGACAGATGCTGCTGCAAAGCAGATTGCATATAATGCTGTTATCTAAAAAGCCAACTGTGTAATAGTTGATATGGTGAGGCTTTCTGTAAGACATTTATGAAAGTTTATTTATGGAAGTATTTATTTTTGTGAGTTTTCAATTTATTTTTAATCCCCCTCCCCATCTAACTTCATGTTCCCTCTTTCAGCTTGCATCAGCACCATCCTTTTGGTGTAGATCTGAATTAGAAAAGAATGCAACCAGTGTATAGTTGCATTACTAAACAATGGAAAAGGTTGGTGGCTCTGGAGATGGCACATTCAATCATCTAAGCCAAGCATCTAATAACATAACAGTACCTCTGGACACCATTACAAAGGACAAGGAAATCCATTCTTGTGAAGGAACAATGGCACTTGACTGGAAACTATCATTACCAAGTCTGCAAACCAGCAATGACCAGATTTTGGCACACTGTCAACATGATAATGACTCTTGCTTAAGGAAATCTACAGTGTCAATTCATAGACCGAGTGGACAGAGTAGAAATCATGGTTGTACAGTAGTGCTTCTTAGAGAAAACTATCCTCAACATGAATCAAAACATGTCTGTTCAAATGATGGACCGTCAGAAACATCTGCCACAGGTGAGAAACTCTTGCTTCACCAGTACCCAATTCAGTTAAGTTCTTCATCCTGTGAACGCCAACATACATCTACCTCAACGACCACAAATATACCACAGCAGTCTATGCCACATATGATTGTTTTGAATTCTAATAATCTCCGTGGAAGCTGGAAGAACAATTTATACAAGGAGCAACAGAATGTAAAGATTACTCATCATTTGCCTAAGGACTCCACGCGTCAAGGATTGTTCACTGATGTTGGACATTTTGGTGTTGTTTTAGCACAGGCTCAAACTGTCAAACTTTATCAACGAAATGCTTGTATTCCTAAAGATACTGGTCAGCAGAAGTATGCGCCTCAGAAAGCTATTGCTGTTGTTACACCACTGACTCAACAGGCAGTGGCAGATGTTACATTTTCAAAGAACCTGACCAACATGAAGGAGGGAGGCCTTGAAACAAGATTTGCACCAAATAAGAATGACCATCAAACTTGCATTCCACATACTTTGCAATCAACACCAAATGAAAGTGGTGTGAAAATTTTGTATGATTATATGTCACAACCAAAGGAAGAGCAATCAAAATCAGTACTCGCCCCTGGAGTTTCTCATTATGAAAAGGATGATGGTCCTGCTGAAAATAATCAACTTCCTGGTAAGAGTGAAAGATTGTCTTCAGTCCCTCTTAGTGGGAGTATAGAGACGAAGGAGGTACAGCTGTGTCCCACTGAAGACAACTCTAGCAGTAAATGTCTCAGTAAAGATAATGCTACAGCGAAGGGCAGAAATTCAGAGGAATCTAGAATGGATAAGTTGTCTACCATACCTGTAAATGAGTGGTCTCTTCAAAGGCTGCACACCTTGGTGATTGGCTTAGAGCAGATGCAAAAAAAGCAGCAGAGAAACATACCTTTTAACAATCTCTCTAGTGAGATTCTAAAGTTGTATTGGAATGGAGATTATCAAAAATTATGCAGTGCAGCAAAATCAAACCTTTATATCAACATCATGAAAGAAGCCAGACTTCACTGTGGAAAAGAAAATTCTGTAATACTTCAGGGAGTTTCAAGAGAGAGACTGAATGAAATTGCATCAAGTTTTCACATTTTAGAACATGGCGTTGCACCACCCAAGATGGTATACAGATCATCCTGGTTGAATCTCAGTGACCCACACTATGATATTGACAAGCAACATGAGTGTCTGTCATCCTTAATGACTTTGCGCGGAAAATCTCAAATTGCTCATAAGGAACTGCCAATGAAAAAGATGGAGAACATGCAGAAGTCTACAAATGAGAAGTTAAAAACATCTAATAAGGCACTAAGTGGAGAAGTGAAACCAGCTGAACATCAAAAGAACTCTAGTGTTGAAGGTGACAAAGTGATAAGAAAAGAGCCAGTGGTTATGGATGTTGAAAATACAAGTTCTGTCAAAGAGACAGAAGGACAGGATGCTATGACTGTGGAAAATGTAGTGATGAAAAGAGCACAATCTGAGAAACAAAATAAAACAAAGGGTGAAAACGAGGCCCCTTTGCCTGAGTCCTTAAATCGACAATCATCAGGTGTGAGTGATGGCTCTATAAAACCAGGGAATTTGTTCAAACTCCCCACCACAGACACAACTCCTGTGTTGGACAGAAATGGCTTTGCAAACTGTGTTTCTGTTGAGATGAGCATCCTTCCACCCAAGAAAGCTAGATCATCATTTACTGGGGAGCCAGACAAAGTGGTAGATAACATCCAAAAAGATGCACAAATTTTGACAGAGCGCAAGGATGAAGGCACTGTGGAATTATTTGACCAGGATAAGAAACACATGGACACTGAAATGAAATCAGATGAAAGGAGCAATGGAATTAAAATCATTTGGCACCTGGAGAAATACTGTTGTCTTGCTAAATGGCTCCAAGTTTTGGGCTTTAGAAATGGAGGACGTTGCAAGTGTGAACAAAAGGCTGAACTTGGTCATCATGCCGACACCTTGGGAAAAGGTGTGAAGGAGGCAAATGCAGTTAAGCACATGCATCCTTTCAACAAAGCTTGTAAGCTCACGGATACTGACATTGGCGTGCTAAGAGATAACAGGCAGGCAAAATGTAGACTTGAATACAGAAGCATACCTGGAAAAAAATCAGTTACCTCACACGCTAATGATGATGCCAGCATGGATGAGATTGAGATTGTGGATGTCATCACAAACTATGAAGATGTACTTAAGATGTCCAATGCAATGTCGGAGCAGTTGACGGCAGTGCCACTTCTAGCATGTACTTCACATGACTCTACATCAGGCAGAAAACATTACAGAAATCAAAAAGAGATCACAATGCCTCGGTTCAAAACAGGAGATACACTAATACACCTTGCATTATTTGGCACTTCTCACCTGAGACAAAAGAAAAATATTTCTGCATTCACATCACTGGATAATGTGGATTGTCCCCCAGAAACACTTGATGTAAAAATAAGTTCTGGTTGGAATGAATACCCAAACACTACTAAAAGCCAGACTCCTAAACAAAAAGTTTGGAATTCCTGGAAGAAGACCCATGTGCCATCAAAGATGTCTACTAACAGAAGGTCAAAGAAGCTAAAACATGCAAAAGAACCAGAATCAAAAAATGATACTGCAAATAACTCTTTGATAAATACAGCAGTGTTGGATCGGATTCCTACTTTGTCACATGAAGATGTACAAACATGTCAATCTGAAGCAAAATGTGAAAATACATTCTCTCTCGCATCAGCTGACAAACAGAAAAATATAGCTCAAGCCAGGAAAAAAACCAGGAAAAACATCAGTTCTACCAGAAAGGATAAAATAAGAAAGCTGAAACAAAATAAAATTTTGACATCACTTAATCTCAACAAAAGATGGAATTGCACAAATAATGGGCATAAACTAGTGAAGTCCTCTTTTGAGCCAGCTCAGGCTATTGATAAAAGTAAAAAATTAAACACTGGTTTAGCCTTAAATTTCGGAGTTCTGCCAGAGTCTTTCAACATATCAGATGGTAGTTCCTCCATGGAAGCCAGTCAGTCTGCAGGTGCAGATAGTGGTACGTATTACATCTTTTTAAATATCCTTTATGCCTTCGGAAAGGCTTGAATATGGCTACTTACCCCCCCTTTTTTTTTTAAATACTAGGCACAAAGGTTAAAACTGTGATGCAAACCAAAAGGACATGGAGCATGTCAGGTTGATGATGATGATGATTATTATTATTATTATTATTATTATTATTAATAACCAGATTATAGTTGACCTGTCAATTTTATATTTTATCCTGGTAGGTACTTGGTGTGACAGCCCCAGGAAGAAACGTTGCCTCAAATCTACCATTACCTTACCAAACACATCTGGGTCCAGCACATTCCAAGAATTCAAGAAGAAATATGAAGAAAAAAAGCGGAGAATTCATACCTAATTTTCTTTTAAAGTACATAAAAATAATATATCCGTGATGCCATCATAAACGTTTTGTTTATGCTTCTATACCTAGTACGTATATTTAGCCAGTTAACTAAATGGAGCTGAGCCTTTTGATTTGTACAGGAAAATAGCCACTTAAAATAGTAATGCAATCAAGTGAGAAATGTGACCTCATTTGAAACTCCAGGGTTGATGAAACATTGTTTGTTTGAAAGGGAGACACTATTATATCTTCTGACCGTAATGCTGCTTAAATATTAAATTGTATGTTTTTGCGTTAATGTTTGTTCAAACATTTTTTTAAATCCCCCCCAAAATAAATCATTTAAAAATAAATATCTGTGACTTCTGGATTTGTTGCAATACTGGAAGTGATTTTGACTGTCCAAGGTTTCAGTCGAAACCGGCCTGCGACCCAATATTTCATCTTGAAAACTAACAACCACTGAAATGAGTGTTGAAGAAATTGTGCTTGGGTGCTTCCCATTTTCATTGATTATCTTTGAGATGTTTTTACAGCTTGTTCTGATATAAAGTTGTGCAGTGTCTGAGTAAAAAAAAAAAAACAAGAAAACATGAGGTCAAAGGAATTGTTGCGAGCCTTGTGAGACAGGACTGACTGAGGAAGGGTACCAAAAATATCCACAGCTTGAAGGTCATGAAAAACACACTGACTTATGTCATCATTAAAAGGCTCAGAAACTCCTTAGATTTGGCTGCCCAGCCAAGTGAGCAAACAGTGAAGACAGGCATTAGTCAATTAAGAACTAGAAAGTCACTGTCAGAACTCCTGATGTCTTGTACTGATGCTGTTGTGGAAACTCTCAAGAATAATCCAAGGTCAAAGAGTTTGCAGAAAAGTTTAGACTTCTATTAAATCAATAACAGAAGCTGAGTTAGTCTGCAGAGTGATCTGATGCAATCACAAAGTTCTCGTTTTATAGTTTCAAAATAAGTTTATGGAAATAATCTCAATGGTTAACCTGTCATGTCATACCTCTTCATTTTCTTTTGGGCAGTATATCTCGCGCCTCTCATATTTTGTATCAACCAGGCCAAATTTTCCAGTATGAATGGTCAATTCAGGAAGAATCAAAACGTATGATTCAAAATGACTGGAGTCAAATCAGCTTAAAGATTGATACAGGCTACAGGTGCACACAAGCATGTCACTCGATAGGATACAACAGTGACCTTGGCCAGACTGCCGCAGCATAGGATAGATAAAAAAAGATGCGTAATGCAGCTGTGGAGCTTGTGTTGTAACAATACCCGATTTAGAGTGACTTGACAAAATGTGTTACATTAGCGTGCAAAACACTCTGGCACATTAATTGCATGATTCAGAATGAACAATTGCTTGATTCAACATGGCCTTGGCTAGCTCATTACAACATATGATAATGCTGTAGGTGCTGGAGTTAGAATAATACGCTTTTGGAATAGACCTGTGATTTAGCAGAAAACAACCTTTCAGTATAAGCAATCTCAATGTCTTTATTTTACTTTTTTACTGTAATTATGATAATTCATAAATCAACTGATTACTTTTAATAGAATCAACTTCCTGTCAAGTACACTAGAGAGGCAGCTGTATGTGCAGAAGTGTTTATTTATAGATCGCACTTTATTATTAAAATAAAGTGCATGAAACGCGCACAAAAGCAAACAGTCCAAATCGTCAGGCAAGGTCATAAACAAGAAAACAGGCAAAGGGTCAATCAAGGCACAAACAGTATGTCAGAGGTAGAATGAGAACTAGAAACAGGAATAGGAGTTGAGAAACCAGGAACACCACAAACATGGGAAGAAAGGCTCGGTAATGCACACTGAACGTGGCATAATACTTTGCATCGCCTTAGCATCAGCGCAGTCTTTAAATATCCCAATACTTGGTTCACTAATTGAGAACAGGTATGCCTTGTTCACAGTGTGCGTGCTGGAGCTCACTCGGCATGCATGCAGCCCGAGGCGCGCCTTTTGATGCATGTGCCACAGCACGCAGGACTTACAGAACCCCTTCCCAAAGAGCTCCCTCCAGGAGAGAAAATCCATCATACTGGGCCCCGGTGGGGGTTCAGGCTTTGGACACGACTTGGGTTCTTGGCGAGGAGTAGGCTTGACCTCGGGACTTGACATGGATTCTGGACTGGGTTCGAGCTCTGAAGATGTTGTGGGCTCTGGACTGGGTTTGAGCTCTGAGGATGATGTGGACTCTGGACTGGGCTTGAGCTCTGGCCTGGACTTGGTCTCGAGCTCTGGAGATGGCTCTGGACTGGACTCGGTCTCTGGAGATGGCTCAGGCTCTGTCAATGCACTGCTTTGGTCTGGGTTAGGACCTAGCGACAAGATGATGCAGACGTCTTCATGGCAGACTGCGGCAGAGGTTGTTCCGTTGTCCTCCGACACCAGTTGAGGAACAGGCTCAGGTTCTGGTCTTAACTCTAGCACCGGCACTGAAGATGGCACAGGTGCCGACTCTGGCAGTGGCTCTGAAGCAGACTCTGGAGTAGCCTCTGATGCTGGCTCTGGAGTAGATGTTGGCACTGGCTCTGGAGTAGACTTTGACTCTCGCATGGGAGTGGGCCCTGATGCGGGCTCTGGCTCTGCCTCAGGCACGGGAGCAGACGCTGGCGCTGGCTCTGCCTCAGGCACGGGAGCAGACGCTGGCGCTGGCTCTGCCTCAGGCATGGGAGCTGGCGCTGGCTCTGCCTCAGGCACGGGAGCTGGCGCTGGCTCTGCCTCAGGCACGGGAGCTGGCGCTGGCTCCGCCTCAGGCACGGGAGCTGGCGCTGGCTCCGCCTCTGGCACGGGAGCTGGCGCTGGCTCCGCCTCTGGCACGGGAGCTGGCGCTGGCTCCGCCTCTGGCACGGGAGCTGGTGCTGGCTCCGCCTCTGGCACAGGAGCAGACATGGATTCAGGTGCTGGTTCTGGCTGAGAAACCAGCTCAAAAGAGACAGTCTCCTCTGCTGTCTCTGTATCAGCCACAGTGAGGAGCTCTGGAGCAACAGCCACCTTAATGGAGTCGGCCACTGGAGGGAGCTCTGGAGTGAAGGTCTCCTCAGCCAAGTTGGCCACTGGAGTGGTTGCCTTTAGGAGGTGCTCTAGAGCAACAGTCTCCTCCGCTGAGTCAACCACTAGCCTGATTGCCCCTCCCCAAAAATTTTCAAGGGGTTCCTCCTTTAATAATGATTCATAGATAAACTTGAGCATTGAGCAAAGAAAGTCTGAGAGTTTCGAAGGCACAGGTGTTCCACCCGAATCAGATATTCCACCCCTCAGCATGCTCGTCCAGCAGTGAACGTCAGGATGAAGCTCACCCAGATGGGTTCCAGTGGCTTGGGCTCTAGGAAGTCATCAGAGAACTCCACACTGGATGTGGAATCTACAGGGGTGATGTTCTCCATCGTAGATTGTAGGGGGGTAAGCATCGGTACGTCAGCGGAAATATGAGGCTAGCAGCAGGGACAAGGAAACCTGGAAGCGACGTGGGATCGCGAACTGATACACATCTGCTACATCCATTGTATGGCGAAGTATTGTCAAGTACACGAGAGAGGCGGCTGTATGTGCAGAAGTGTTTGTGTAGATTGCACTTTTATTAAAATAAAGTGCATGAAACACACAAAAGCAAACAGTCTAAATCGGCAGGCAAGGTCATAAATGAGAAAATAGGCAAAGGGTCAATCGAGGCGCAAACACTGTCAGAGGTAAAACAAGAACCAGGAACAGGAGTCGAGAAACCAGGAAAACCACAAATGTGGGAAGAAAGGCTCGGTAATGTGCACTGAACGTGGTGTAATACTTCGTATTGCCTTAGCATCAGCACAGTCCTTAAATAGCCCAACACTTAGTTCACTAATTGATAACCGGTGTGCCTTGTTCACGGCCCACGTGCTGGAGCTCACTCGGCACGTGCACAGCCTGAGGCACGCCTTTTGGTACACGCGCCACAGCACGCAGGACTGACCCTTGTTTTACTCTTTATTGAAAACATAATTGGCTTTGAATCAGCATAAAATAATGTGCGTGATTTACATATGCATAAAAATATCAACAACACCAAGAAGGACAGCTACCTCTTAAGGAAAACTCAGCCCTTGGAACCTCAGGCTGGGGTGAAGCCTTGACCTTCCAACAAGGGGGTTATTCCACAAAGCGAGCTTATGAGTTTTCTCATCTATTCTCATAAATTAATGGCAAATGATTGTGTTGCAGTGAACTGTAGTACATGCGTATGTAGATGGACAGACCCATTGGTGTGCGTATTTTTGAGAGGGTAAATACATATCAGGTTGAGAGAAAAACCCTTTCTGCTCTGCACAGGGAAAACATGATGTAAGGCTGATAAAAGGGTATTGAGCCAGTGGTGATCACCCCAAAATCTGATCTTGGACCCTGTAAGTCCCAGTATCCCTGAAACCCAAAGCTATAGAGAACATTAGGCCCGTGTTCAATTCTCTAAAGGTAGCAGGGGTAATTGTAGAATGTCCTAACTTCCCTGTGCACACTCCCATTTTCCTGGTTAAGAAACACACTGAGCCAGGCCAACCCACTGAGTGCAAGACTTGCAGGTGATAAATGCAGCTGTAAGAGCTCGAGCTCCCAATGGTCCTAACCCCCATACTACTCTTTCACAAATACCACCAATTAGTACACGTTTTTCCATAGTAGACCTTGCAAATGCATTCTTTAGTGTGCCAATTCACCCAGACAGCCAGTTCTGATTCGCTTTCCAGTTTGATGGTTGACCATACCCTTTTTATGCACCTATGTCAGGGCTATTGCAAGTCCCCCACTATTTACAATGAAGCGTTGAGACAAAGCCTCAGTTCTCTTGTGTTGACGGAAGGATCCACCCTAATTCAGTATGTGGATGATTTAGCTGCACCTTCTGAGGAGTAGTACAGAGCTGACACGATTTCCTTGTTGAAACATTTGACCGTGGAAGGTCATAAGGCTCATCTGCATAAGCTTCATTTTGTCCAAACAGCGGTGAAATTTCTTGGGCACACTGTGTCAGGCTTGTGCAAGTCTCTGGGATCAGAAAGAATCACAGCCATACAAAATATATCGAAACCTCTAACCAAGAAGCAAATGATGTCATTTCTGGGTATGGTATATGCTTGTATTGTCCTGCGTTTATTCCTAATTATGCTATTCTTAAAGCTCCTCTCAGTTCACAGATCCATCAACCTCATGACAAGGTTACATGTCGGTCCTGGGATCAAGATGCTGACCTCTTCTGCTCCTCGGACCTGCCTGATTCATCCTGGTGCCCTGTGTTTGGTTGGAGTCTCATCGCATTGCTCCTGTGGAGGACGGCCCCATGTGGACAGTTGAAAGTCACACTTGGAGGATGCTCTGCTTTTATGGCTGAGGACTACAGTTGACTTGCTAACTTTAGGACTACAGTTGTCATGAACAGTTTTGCACTCAAGT
>JAPEIY010000012.1:38248604-38261012 GCA_026122135.1 Cathorops aguadulce | reverse complement strand
GCTGGAGCCTATCCCAGCTGACTACGGGCGAAAGGCGGGGTACACCCTGGGCAAGTCACCAGGTCATCACAGGGCTGTGTACAGATATGTAACCCCTAAATAACCTATTTTTGTCAGTAAAATAAAATTGTATTTTTTCTAAACCTGCTTTCACTTTGTCATTATGGGCTATTTTGTGTAGAATTTTGTAACAAAAAATGAACTCTGTCTATTGTAGAATAAGTCTAACATAATAAAATGTGGAGAAGATGAAAGGGGTCTGCAGACTTTCTGGTGCGTGTGTGTGTATGGACGAGTGTTTTACTGGGAAATATGCCATTCATTTTTCATACAAAAAATACAGCTGGATGGCAGCTATGATGTAAACCTCTATATGCCTCTCATGAGGAAATCAATGAATTGCTTATGATAAATTTGGATACTTTTGTTTGTGAATGGGTCTCTATAATAAAATGGAAATCACAAATTGGCTTGAAGATATGAAGTTTATCTTGTGCTGAAAATCACGTTTCATACGAAATACCTCGTGGATCTGAGTGACCATATTTTTAAAAATATTGGCTGGTGTTGAGTGGTATACAAGAGTCGAAGACCAGTTCAGTATCATGCTAGATTAATGGAATATATCTGATATACCACAGAAAAAAGGCATTATTATACATACACCTTCCTTTTAGTGTTCAACGTGTCTTTCAAAATTCTCTCAATCTTCTGTATTTAACGAAGCAAATCTGGTGGCCATGTTTGTTTACAAATTGTCACAGTCGCTTGCTAGTGTGCAAGTTTTACATCTCAATGTGGCATCATGTCTCGACAACCATGCAATATCGTAAATCATTGGGTAGAGTGATGTAATACACGCAGGATAAGTGATATACTAACAATATTGTATGTTATCAAACTGAATGAATGAAACCTGCTAGAAGGGAATAGAATACATGTCTTTTTATACCCTCAAAGTGTGCTGTATGTATAATAATGAAATAGCATTGGCTGGCTTTTTTTTTGTGGTCTATCGGGTATGTTCCATTCAGCTACTCGTTCAACATCATGATAGCTGAATGGAATATACTTGATAGACCACAAAAAAGCCAGCTTATACCCCCCCCACCCACGTGTAATTTACTTGGTGACTTTTTGAAATCGACATCTACACACAACGGAGCGACCTGGCATCCAAAATTCTGTCTTCCGCTTTTAGCGAAGCAAACTTCACGACCCTGTTTGTTTACAAGCTGTCAGTCACTCGCTAGTGCAGAAGTTCTATATCTGACGTATCTCTCTTCCAGTTTTTCGATGTCCATTGGTATGGGGGTGGGTTCCCCCTTGTAAATATGTGTGAAGAATATATAATGAAGTTTTGGTAGCCTTTCGGGTCTTCAGCACGTCTTTTTAGTTTCAGTTTATTTATTTAATACTTAAGCCTAGCACTGGATTAGCCTCATCTTTTTTTCTCTCTCTCTCTCGGCCAACAAAGAAATGATTGTGCGCAACAAAGTTTTGTCATTGGATCTTTGCATGAGCTCTGACGTGTGACGTCGTGTTGTCTTGACAACGTGCAATATTGTAACAATATTGCACGCTCCATCTCCATTGGGGAGAGTGGTGTAATACATGGAGGATAAGCAATATAATATTGTATGCCATCAGTAAACCCACTAGAAGGGAATAGAATACATGGTTTTATTCCGTGGAAAAAGTGGCCTGTATTTTTTTATAATAATCACCGATTATGCCACTCCCAGTATTTTCCAGCTGACTTGACACACGTTATCAAAATGGCTCAAACGGTTCAAAATTAAAATTCATTTGATGTAACTTTTTTTTGTGTGTGGATGTCTGTATAATATAAAGGACATTTAAACAGTGATGAGAGGACATGACATTTATCTTCTTGTGTTGAAAATATTTCACTCATTCACTTCACGCACTCATGAAATGTATATTTATGACTTGAAGATAAACAACATATCTTTTGTACCACTGTGTAATATTGTGTGTGTGTGTGTGTGTGTACGTATGTATGTGTACACAATGTCATGCTGCAGGAGTGTGAGGTGTGTGGCTCAGTATGCAGACTGCTATATGGAGTGCATTAGGACGTTACCATTCAGTGTCAAGGACAAACTGCTACGAATAATGACGAGGAGATGCACTGTTACTGATTCCAACATAAGTCAGGTAAAACAGTGATATCCATATTATAAACATATTTTTTCTACTGATTGAGTACTTCATGCCTTTTGGCTAGATTTTCCACAGATACAACCCTGATTCCAAAGAAGTTGGGACACTATGTAAATAAAAACAGAATACCATGATTTGTGAATCCTTTCTGACCTATATTCAGTTGAATGCAATACAAATATAAGCTATTTACTGTTTCAACCGAAACTTTGTTTTAAAAAAAAATATACACTGATCTGAAATTTCAGGTCTGCAATATGTTCCAAAAATGTTGGGACTGGGGCAACAAAAACTGGGGAAGTTGTGGAAAGCTCAAAAACACCTGTTTGGAACATTCTACAGGTAAACAGGTCAATTAGTAATTGGAAAGGCTCAGTCTTTCACAAACAAGGATGGTCCGATGTTCACTACTTTACTGCATGGGCAAATAGTCCAGTAGTTTAAGAACATTTCTCAACCCTAACCTATCTTGATGGGAGTGGTCTCCTCCAAGACATCATCTTCAGGACATGAGGGTTCACTGAATGGTTTGAGTATGGGAAAATTATGTGCATCATGTGCATTTGGCCTTCACAATCACCAGATCTTATCCTGGTTGAACGACTTATGGAAATTTTGGATCTAGACAGCACTCTCTCCATCATGTAAACACTAACTGAAGGAATGTATTTGAGAAAAATGGTATTTATTTTTGCAGTTGCCTTCCAATGGGCCAGAAACTTGCCAAGATGGTCTTTTCTATTAATTTGTCAACATCTGTAAAATATGTCTATGATGGTGATGTTGATGATGATGATCTCCAATTGTGCATCTTTTATGCTAAGCTTCATGGAACTATAAGCACAGGATCTGTAACATCTTTCACAATTGTCTAATAGTAGTAGCAGTATGTTTAGGTGAATATTGGATGTGTACAGATTTGAGAACCTGTCCCAGCTGCTAATAATGGGATACTGCCAGTTCTGCTGCTGTTCTACAGTTATCCTATAGAAGTGATGAACTTTCTTGGGAGAAGGGGTAAAACAACTTCAGGTTTACACAAACCTGTTCACTTCTATGTATGGCTAGTGGAAATTCAGAATGACCTGGATTAGTGAAAACCATACATTTTTCCTTCACTGTTTCTGGCTTAATGACATGTGTTTGCAGCTCCTGCATGCAGGAATTCGCACCATCGACCTGTGCAACTGCAACATTACAGACTCAGCACTCGGACAAATCCACTGTCCGCAACTAAAGAGTATAATACTAAAAGGATGTGTGCACATCACATCAGAAGGTATGCTTTAACACAATTGTGTAGTTGGTTCTATTTTAAGATGTGCATCTTATTACTACTAATGACAATAAAATAATGCGCTTTAGGTTTGAAAGCTTTGGCCTCACACTGTGTGGGTCTTCAGGTAGTTGACCTCACTGGGTGTGTGGCTGTAATCGACTCGGGTGTACGAGCGCTGGTGCAAAACTGTAAGTGGCTAGAAGCTGTCTCTCTCCGTGAATGCCCTGCAATCAGTGATGTAGCCCTGATTGAGCTCGGGGCTAACTGCAGGTGTCTGTGCAGCATCGATTTTGGTGGGACAGAGGTAAGTAACCTGATCTAGAAGTGCAGTCTAGGAAATTACAGAATTCTGATAAGTCTAATTTCATTAGCTGTGTGTGTGTTTTTAATGTACAGTATTTATTTTTATAATATCAGAAAATGTCACTCATATATTCGTGATTTATTTTGTATGAAGTGTGGTGTCGTGTATCGTCGCCACCCCCCGAATTTGTTTAATACTATATATGAAGAGTTTGGTTCCAAAGCATGATACACAAAAAGTGTGCGAGAGAGAAAAATATAATTAGAAACAAGAAGTAAAGTTGATCTGCGCACATGACGGCCTCTGAACTTGGACCATCTCTTATACTGGACCACAGGTTTTCCCAAATGAAATTTATCTTGTCTAAAAGCCCCAATTTATTTTACACCCAAAGCTCTGAGGAATGTTAATAGACCCAGTCAGATGTTTACATGTTTTTTTTTTTTAATTCTGAACAATAAATTTAGAAGTTTGGACAGTGTACAGCATGTACAATTAAATTCATAGCGGATTCAGGTCAACCCATTACCATAACACACATGGTAATGCATTGACCTGATTTTTGCTGGCTTTTGCAACCCTACGGTACTTGTTTATAAGTGCAAGGCAACGCATCTCAAACACTTGACCACCAGACAAAAATATTTGTATCTTATTTTAAGACAGATGGATTTTTATCCAGCACTTATTATAACTTTTTTTAAAAATAACACAGGATTATTTTCAAACATGTTTTACACTCGTTGGGAGCTCTACTTTTAGGCAGTGTCCGTCTGTCCAAAAAATATTAAGAAACCACTTCAAATTTTTTTTTGCCTTATATCAGCATCTCTTTGTATGGCAGCCATTTCATTCCAGTGTCTGTGCTGGAATTCCAACATGAGCACGCCTCATTTCACTTAATATGGTACTGATTTGGTGGTCACCTGAAACAAATCTTATTTAATGAAGAAAAATATAAAAATGACTGCTGTGGTCATCACTATCCTCTTGCAATAGGACCAGTCTGGATGACAAAAACAGTGCTAGCAGTACCTTAAATTAAAAATGCAAAAATATCCATCATGCCAAAAGACTTAAAAAGAAGAGTTTTGGGTAAGAAAAAGAAGGGTTCAGTTCTGGCTTTACTGGCAGAGGGATACAGTGAGCATCAGGTTGCTTCCATCCTCAGAATTTCAAAGATGGCAATTCATAAGAACAAGGTCAAGCAGCAGACACTGGGGACAACAAAGTTACAGACTGGTGGGTGAAAACGACTCTCCACTGACCAGGATTATCAACTCCTTTGAATGTCCCTCAACAACTGTAGGATGGCCTCAAGTGACGTACAAAAAGAATGGCAGCTGGGGTTAAGTGCATGGCAAGGACAGTTCGAAACAGGCTCCTCTGGATGGGGCTGAAGTCATGCAAAGCTGGGGGGGAGCCCTTCATCATTGAGAAGCAAAGAAGAGCTAGGCTGATGTTTGCTAAAGACCATAAGGATTGGACTGTAAAGGACTGGAGTAAGGTCATCTCGGAGTCCAATTTTCAGCTTCTCCCATTACCTAGTATTCTAATGGTTAGACAGACCTGGAGAGGCCGACAAGCCACAGTGTGTCGCACCCATTGTGAAATTTGATGGAGGATCGGTGATGATTTGGGGGTGCTTCAGCAAGGTGAGAATGGGGCAGATTTTTGTTCGCGAAGGACACATGAATTAAGCTATGTACAAGGTTATCCTGGAAGAAAACTTGCTTCCTTCTACTCTGACAATATTCCCAAACTCTGAGGACTGGGTTTTCCAGCAGGACCAAGCTCCATGCCACACAGCCAGGTCAATCAAGGTGTGGATGGAGGACCACAAGATCAATGTCATGTCCAGCCCAATCTCCAGACCTCAACCCCACTGAAGACCTTTGGAATGTGATCAAGAGGAAGATTGATGGTCACAAGCAATCAAACAAAGCTGAGCTGATTTGAATTTTTGCACCCAGAGTGGCATAAAGCCACCCAAGAGCACTGTGAAAGACTTGTGGAGAGCATGCCAAGACGCATGAAAGCTGTGACTTTAAATGTCAGGGTTATTCTACCAAATATTTTGATTTCTGAACTCATCCGAAGTTCAAACATTAGTATTGTGTTGTTTAAAACTGTATATGACCTTGATTTCCATGCATTAATCAATGTCTGAAAATACTTTTTTTTTTGACCAGTTGTCATGTTCTGTAGTTAAGTGGCCTTAAGTGAGAATTTGGGGGGGAGAGAATGTCAGTAGTTTATGGAATAAAGCAAAAATATTCATGTTCCTCAAACACATATCTGGTTTTACGATTTATAGGTAAGTTGATAAATTAAGAGGCCACTGGAAAAATTTTTCCAAAGTGTGTGTGTGTGTGACTCCAATTTCAGGTTTCAGTTGTTGCAGCAAATTTCCATACAATTAAAAACATTAGAAAAGCCGTTAACTGTATTTATTAATACCTAAAACCACAAAAAGAACAGCTGTGGTGGGGGGAAATATGAATTTTATTTACATCCAGCCAACATTTTTTCTTTAAAAAAAGAAAAAGCCCAAACAACAATGTTAGCATCACTTTGTATCTTCTGATGTAGTGCTGAGTTTCAGTGATGTCCTGCATCAATGCACATTGTTAACCTTTCAGTGCTATTTTAAAAGGCAATAATTCTTTTAAATCCTTTTGATTAAACTGCATTTTTCTCTACATATTGGTGCAATTTGTAATTTTATTATTTGACATTTTCCTGATAGGTCACTGATGAAGGTGTTCTTGGTCTTGTAACTGGAGTGTGCTGTCAGAGTTTAAAGGTAATGTGTATATTCACTGCTATTTATTATCACAACACTGCTGAATTCTTAATTTTCATTGGTCATAATGTTGAAAGCAGGTCTGACATTAATCAGTCAGTGAGTGGTTTGGAACAAAGTTGTTGCATTACGTTTTCTGCCATGGGAAATTCTAAAGACAAAGAGCTTTGCAGTTTCTCAGTAATGAGTGGTGGGGTTTATTTTTATTTATTAAGTAAAAGTAAGGTGAATGACCTTTATAGCTTCTATAACAAGTGATGAGAGGAACTAATTTGTATTAAATATACGCTCACCAAAAATGACGTAAATAAAAATGAACTGTTAACAGGTTGCTGAGGTTTGAAGGGAATAAAACACTTTGGGATGTACATTGATAGGAAAATAAGTACTTAACTTGGGGTTACATTACACAACCCTGTTGTTGACTTATTTTCCCGCAACAGTACACCCTGTTACTACTGAAACATACTCATTGTCCAGTTTATTGGAACACCTGTACATGCATGCAGTTATCTAATCAGCCTGGGATTTACACACACACACACACACACACACACACACACACACACACAAAATAGTCTCTAGAGTGTACATCCAGTGGTGTGAAAAACATTTGAGTAAGCGACTGTGGGTGGACACGCATCGTTGATAAGAGAGGTCAGAAGAAAATGGCCAAATTGGTTCGATTTTTGTTTTTTGCATCATTGTGTGTAAATTCTAAAGACTGTAGCACATGAAAGTCCAAGGGGATTGGCAGGTTTTGAAATACTCAAACCAGCCTATCTGGCACCAACAACCATGCTATAATCAGAGATCACACTTTATTTTATTTTTTTTATTATTCGGATGTTTGATGTGAATATTAACTGAAGCTCTTGACCTGTATCTTCATGTGGGTGTTTTTGTTTGTTTGCACTGTGCTACTGCCAAATGATTGGTCGATTTTTAAATAACTAGGAATATGCAGGTGTTCCTATTAAAGTGGATGCTGAGTGTAATTACAGCCCTGAAAACTTGTCTAAAAGACTGATTGACTCTTTGGTTGATGCTTTCATTCTACTCAAATTTGCTTCATGTTTGTATTTATTCTTAAAAAAAAAAAGGAGTTACAGATGGCATGGTGCCATAACTTAACAGACAAGGCTGTGGCTGCTGTTCTCGCAAACTGTCTCAACATTCGATATTTCTCTTTTCACGGATGTCCCCTAATTACAGGTATATTACAGTATTATGTCTATACAAACAGACCAATGATATGTTTGATATACAGTTGGATCCACAAGTATTTGGACAGTGACAATTTTTGTAATTTTGCCTTTGTACACCACCACCATAATGAATTTGAAATAAAGCAATCAATTTGATTGAAGTGAAGGCTTTCACCTTTAACTGAAGGGGTTTAACAAAAATATTGCATTAACCATTTAGGAATTTTTACATAGTTCTTCTGTTTTCACAGGCTCAAAAGTAATTGGACAAATTAACATAACTGTAAGGATTATTTTTTTTAATACTTGAATACAAATCCTTTGCAGTCAGTGACTGCCTGAAATCTGGACATCACCAAAAGCTGAGTGTACTCCGAGATGCTTTGCCAGGCTTTTACTTCAGCTTCCTTCAGTTGCTGCTTGTCTTTCTGCCTTAAGTTTTGTCTTCAGTAAGTGAAAAGCATGCTCAATTGAGTTAAGGTCAGTTGACTCAGCCTTTTAACATTCCATTTCTTTGCCTTAAGAAACTCTTGTGGTGTTTTCATGATATGTTTTGGGTTACTTTACATCTGTACTGTGACGTATCGCCCTAGAAGTTTTGCAACATTTGACTGAATCTGAGTCGAAAATATAGTTCTATATTTTTCAGTCACATCAATAAACACCCAGTTCCATTGGCAGCCATACATGTTCATGCCAGAACACTGCATCCATCATGTTTGACAGATGTGGTATGCTTTAGATTGAGTCCTTTCCATCATTCTGTTACACAATCTTGGTTTCATCTGTCGAAAGAATCTTGTTCTAGAACTGGGCAGGCTTTTTTAGAGGTTTCCAACAAAGTCTAATCTGGTCTTTCTGTACTTGAGTGTTACCAGCGAGTAGCATGAAGTAAAACTTGTATTTATATTCATCAAGGTGTGTCTTGATTGTAGACTTTGACCTCATTGACTGTGTTCTTGACTTGACTAGATGTTGTGAAGGGGTTTTTCTTCATTCTTAATGTTGCTGATCTCACCAATGCATTCCTCCTTTTTAAGAATGTACTGTACCAAACGGTCAATTTGGCCACTCCTAACATTTCTGATAGGTCTGTGGTTGGGTCCCCCAACCAAATTATGGCTTCCTTCACTTACATCAGTACCCCAATGGATTGCACATTTGAGAGTTCCCATGAACAGCTACCAAATTAAACAGTTTGAATTAACTCCATACCTTTTTTTTTTATTTCCTTAATTTGGCATAATGAGGAAATGGGCCAGAACTGGCCATGAAACTGCTTCAGTCAATTGTCCAATTACTTTTGAGCCTGTGAAAATGAGAATTGTAACTCCTAAAAAATTTAATGCAGTATTTTTTTAAACCCCTTTAATTAAAGCTGAAAGTTCATATTTCACATACTGATTGCTTCATTTCTAATCCATTGTGGTGTACAGAAGCAAAATTATGAAAATTGTCACTGATCAAATACTTGTGGACCCAAATTTGCCTGACACATTCTTCTGATTCCTTGTGACTACAGGGCTGAAACATTGCTTTAAATCTATCTTGGTTTGTATTTTAGATAAATCCAGGGAGGCACTTCATAACTTTCTGGGGCCTAACAAGATTCAACAGGTCTCCTGGACTGTGTACTGAGTCTACTCTAATGCACGCTTTGAGCTCATGCAATATGTCCATGTACCTGTTAATGCATACAAAAATCTACAGTGGAAAAACGCATAGTAAACACGTTAATCAGTTTTACTTTATCAAGCCACAGGTGTCACTGCTATAACTTGCATATAATGGCCAAGATTTTGTGTTCTGAGCTGTTGAAAGTGTCCATACTGTAGCTCAGGTGAAACGTGTGTGTGTGTAGCCTATGGAATTTCAGTGATGTGAATATGATAAATATTAGTAACACTTTTTTTTTTTAAATTAACTTTTATAAAGTACTTTTTTGGATGGAAGAACCTTAATTTTTCTTAATGTCAGTTACTGATGGTCAATAAATATTAAATGTCTTATCGTAATAAAATATTTCTAAAACTGCAGCACAGCTGCTTGCAACAGAACTCTGTTCATCATTAATCAGTTATGTTTAAAATGTACAACTTCTTGTTCTGGAAGAAAAAAGAATATTCCATGAGAGAGAGGGAAGAGTTCAGGAGAGAGGTGACATGAGGGATTTCTTACATCTTTAGTTTAGAGAAGGATGATTTTTTTTTTCTGTCAACATCTCTTTTTGAATGAGGGGTTCTTACTCAACCAGTTTCTTGAATGAACTCTGAGCTAGACAGGTTTGGTTTTTTTTATTTTCTTTCTTGCTTTGAAATTTTGGGGTAGTACTGAGCAATTTGTGGGCAAGAATGAGGTAAAACAATTGTTTTTTTTTTTTTGGATTTTGAAACGGGTACAAAATCCAGATCCAGGAAAGGCCTAGTCTTTTGAGGAACAAAGATGGGCCAAGGATCTCTAGTTTGTCAACAAATGTGTGAAGAAACTTATTGAAATTTTAAAAATAATATTCCTCAAAGAAAGATGGGAAGGGGATTTG
The DNA here is from genome assembly GCA_026122135.1 of Cathorops aguadulce. Classification (NCBI taxonomy): domain Eukaryota; kingdom Metazoa; phylum Chordata; class Actinopteri; order Siluriformes; family Ariidae; genus Cathorops; species Cathorops aguadulce. The sequence goes on along the minus strand of JAPEIY010000012.1, from coordinate 38,250,689 downwards.
GGTATTTCACTTTCTATGATGCAAGGAATCTGGAGGAATTTTGGTGCCTAAAGGGCCAAGGGCGCAAGCCTAAGCTGAACACCCATGATTTCTGATCCCTCAGACGGCACTGCATCAAGAACCATTCATCTATAGCTGATATAACTACATGGGCTCAGGATTACTTTGGCAAACCTTTTGTCTAGCACTACAATAGAGTTACATCCACAAAATACCAGATAAAATTTTACTGTGCAGAAACGAAGCCTTTTGTTAATTGTGTCCAGAAGCGCCATCGACTTCTCTGGGCTCTGAAGTGTCTGGAATGAACCATCACAGAGTGGAATTGTGGTCAGACTAATTAGTATCCCAGGTGTTTTTTAAATAAATGGACGCAGTCTGCGCTGGACCAAAGACGAAAAGGACCACCCTAACTGTTAACAACAAGCAGTCCAACAGCCAGGGTCTGGCTTGGTGTGGGGTTGTGCCACAAAATAACATCTGAAACACTTCATCACTTGGTGTCTTCAGTCCCTGAATATCTTTTTGTAGTGTTGCCATTCCTTCTCACAAGACTTAAGTGGTAAATACTTTACTGTCCCAACCTTTTTGAAATGTGTTTGCAAGAATCAAAGTTGAAGTGTTTTGAAAAAATATTCAGGGTGGTGTTTTTTTTTTATTTAACCTCATGAACTTGTGCTGTTGTATTGTTTTGAGTGCAATACAGGTCAAAGATTAGCAAGTATTAACAATGATTTGTTTTAATGACTTCATGAGGAGGGATTTGGATTTTTTTCTCTCCTGAATAAATTTTTCAATTAAAGATTGTATTCTCAGTTGTTTTTTTTCAGTATGATATGATGCTACTTCTCAAAGGCAGATTTTTTTTTTTCCCTAAACCTTTTTTTTTTTACTAATCTTTACAAGGGGTACCAATAATTATGGAGGGCACTGTATATAAAATCCTACAAACAGTGCTTTCTCACACCAACCAAGTCCTATAAATGTACACCTTTTATTAAAATGTTTGAAATGTCAGTTATTTTAAGTCTTCTTAACAAATAGAACTGCTTGTGGTTAACAAATAGAAATTGACTCCCCCTCCCCCCCAAAAAAAACTTTGACCAAGTTATCTGTAAAGCAGCTTTACAGAAAATTTAAAGACTTTAGCTCATGTTTAATATTACCCCTAATGAGCAAGCCTGGGGTGACAGTAGCAAAGAAAAACTCCCTCAGATGACATGAGGGAGGAACCAGACTCAAAGAGGAACCCATTCTCATTTGGATGATAGCAGACATTTATAAATAATTTGCTTCTATAACAGTATCCTATATAGTCAAAGTATAATTGTGAAACCAGAAATATAGTTTTCACATGAAGTCTGTTTTGTTGAAGTTGTATACTGTTCATTGATGTTCACATTGACTGATTGTTCATATCAACTTGGGAATTAGGCCTGTACTGCCACACTGTGCTGCTGGTCAGTCCGTAATTTTCTTCTCGAACCGAGTCAGGTAACTCAAACCGAGCCTGTTCACACAACAGTTTCTTGATGTCATGGTTTGCAAACTGTGCCCGTCCTGGGTCTCCAATTAGTACCTGTGTTCTGTGAAGCTTGACACATTTGTAGAGCCACTTATGTAAGCTATCTGTAAGAGTCTCATCATAGAACATGTCTCCCAGCAGGATGAGGTCCCAGTTCTCAGGTTCTGAACCAATCAGGTTCTCGGTCACACAAGACAAGGGCTCTAAACCATTCAGCTCGCAGTTCATCTTTGTAGCAACTGCAGCAACTAGAACAACAACAACACATCAGTTATACAAAATACGTGATATGGAACCTAATGTTTTGACAGAATTATATTATCAAAGATTTCCCCTTTTTTTTCCCCCTCCTTAAATTCCCAACATAAATGTCTTGTGGTGTAGCCGTTAGCACGGTCGCCTCACAGCAAGAAGGTTCTGGGTTCGAACCTAGCAGCTGGCGAGGGCCTTGCTGTGTGGAGTTTCTGCGTGGGTTTCCCCCCGCAGTCCAAAGACATGCAGGTTAGGTTAACTGGTGACTCTAAATTGACCGTAGGTGTGAGTGTGAATGGTTGTCTGTG
>JAPEIY010000012.1:37662389-37675684 GCA_026122135.1 Cathorops aguadulce | reverse complement strand
TGTGTGTGTGTGTGTGTGTGTGTGTGTGTATATATATATATATATATATATATATATAAATAAAATGAGAGATGTATATATTTCTTATTCCTACTGGCAATTTGGTGTGTGTTAGGGGTTTTGCAATGCTAGACATCAGGGCTTATGGTCCGACACATCTCTTATGTATCCCATAGACAAAAACGTTCTTCTGGAGAGGATCCGGCTACAGGAGCCATTGGAAAGAAAGTTTCCCCATTGCCCAGGAGGGATGCACGGCAAATATATAACCCCCCAAGTGGAAAATACAGTGCTAGTATTGGAAACTTTTCTTATGGTGAGTTTGGCGACTCGCACGTTACACTTTAAGTGCTGTGATATGTAACCACACAAAAAAAAAAATTGGGAGGATGTCCTGCCTCAGTGCATCTTATGTAATTTGAAATAAATTACAGCGCTGGCTTCATATCAACTGAGAGTCCCATCTCGGGTGTGTGCTGCTACTTACTGCTGATACATGTCTTCAAGTCCAGTTAAGTGTCTTTGCTTTTAGGTGTACCAGAAACTGAGATGTGAATTGTGACCTGAATATGCTACTGTACTTCTAAATGTTTTTAGCTGAGCCATCCAATATGTAACAACCTAGAGCAGATAAGAGTAAAAAGGCGGCACTACTTCAGTGTTTAAGCAAATGGTACCTTCACTCCGCTATAAAACAACCTGGAGCCAAAGTATTCAGCATTTCTTGTGGTAATTTCACAGTATAGGACTTGTCATGTGTATTTATATTCACACCTATATAAAGTGTTGTGGTTATGACGATCTAGGACCAGGAAACTAGATTCAAAAGACAGCTGTTCACTTTGGTGAATGTCAGGAGGTTTAGCAGCACAATGTAAGAAGTAAAAGATAAAATTAATGCAAAATTACACGAAAACCTCCAAAATGCTAAATAGATCAGTGTTCAAATGAGTGACACATTGATCAAGCTCCCACTATTAAAAAAGCTAGAATGACACTAAACCAAACCACAGTTAAGTGTTCTAACCCATTTTAATTTGTTAATGTTATGAGAATTCAAAGCTGCTTCCCAGTCGGTCATGTTTGTACACAAAGATGATTACAGTGGAAGCAAACCATTAAACCAGAGCTTTTCAGACTGTGGAATTGTAATTGCACAGTTGAGGGATGAGATGGAAAATACAAAAAAATTTAAATGACAGACCTTTACATACTTGGAGTAAGAGTTCTGCATTTTAAAATCGGAGTATGCTAGCACGAGTTATCCCTCAGTAATACTCCAAAAAGCTGCCCCCCCCACACACACACACATGCAGCAATTAATGTACAAATCTAGAATAATGGACAGTCCTGCCCACTTGCCTTATATCACTTTGGTAATGTTTTGGCTGGTGACAATACTCCATAGAGTCTCTATGGGGTTCAGGTCAGGTGAGTTGGCTGGCCAATTAAGCACACTCGTATATCATGGTCTGCAAACTATTTGGTAGTAGTTTTGGCACTGTGGGCGGGTGCCAAGTCCTGCTGGAAAAGGAAATCGGCATCTCCATAAAGCTTATCAGCAGATGGAAGCATGAAGTGCTCTAAAATCTCCTGGTAGACAGCTGCATTGACTTTGGACTCAATAAAACCCAGTGGACCAACACCAGCAGATGACATGGCACCCCAAATCATCACAGACTGCAGAAACTTCACACCTTATTTCAAACACCTTGGATTCTGTGCCTCTCCACTCTTCCTCCAGACTCTAGGACTTTGATTTCCAAATGAAATGCTAAATTACTTTCATCTGAAAAGAGGACTTTGGACCACTGAGCAACAGTCCAGTTCTTTCTCTCCGTATCCCAGGTAAGATGTTTGACATTCTGAACCAGAGACAAGTGTCTTGATATATTCGGAATGCGACAGTTGTAGCCCCTTTCCTGACGACGTCTGTATGTGGTGGCTCTTGATGCACTGGCGCCAGCCTCAGTCCACTCCTTGTGAAGCTCTCCCAAGTTCTTGAATCAGCTTTTCTTGACAATCCTCTCAAGGCTGCGGTCATCCCTGTTGCTTGTGCTCTCTTTCTAGCCAGCCTTTTCAGCAATGACCACCTGCTGCTCACTGTCCTTGTGGAGGGTGTCAATCATCTTCTGGACAACTGTCAAGTCAGCAGCCTTCCTCATGATTGTAGTTGTGTGTACTGAACTCAATCAAGAGATGCTGCATGTTTGTTTGTTTGTTTTTTACGGTTTTACTCAAACTAAATGAAAAACTCTAATTTTGAGGGTTTTTCCACTGTAAGTCATAATTATCAAAATTTAAATAAATGTTTTGAAACCTTTTAATTTACCCACAATGAGTCTAGAATATTCATTTTTCACATTCTTAAATAACTGCTGGAAAATATTAAGCTTTTTCATGATATTCTAACTGTTCAAGATGCACTAGTACAGTTAGTATCGGTTAACTAGTCCCTGTTAAATGGTCAAAATGTCACTTAAAATTTTTTTTTTAAAAAGGTACCGGGCACATGGGGGTCAAGTTTGATTGTCAGAGTTAAACAAACTGTACCAAACAAATGACTCGTACGCGGGTAAATACCTGCAGGGCTGCATGCAGTGAACAGTGACTTGAATGAGAGTTTGAGGACAGCAGATTAGAGTTGGTGTGTGTGCACTGAAAGCTGTACAATTCATCCTGTCTTCTTAGAGCAAAGAGGTGGGTTCAGAGGTGGCCGAGGCAGAGGTTTTGGACGAGGAAACAGAAGTCGAGGACGGATCTACTGAAGGAGGACTATATAATATTTTTAGACATCCATCTACACAGCTGCAGGTCTGCCACATGCCAGCATCTCTACTGTTCTGACAGCATCAGTCCTATTCCTCTCCTCATTTACCACTTACTGTATTTTATCCCTTCCCAGGTTTGTTCTGTTTTCTTAATATGGTATTGAAATCATACTTAGTTTGTGTGCTTTTTTTTGGGGGGGGGGAGTTAAATAAGGCAAATGTGTAATATGTACTTTTGATTGTATTTGTATGGTGGCAGATCTTTTTGTAATTTTTTTTTGTAGTTTTTCAGTGTTTTGTTGGATATTGTCTTCAAATGACTTTGTAAGATACACTTGTTTTGATCTGCATTTTTATTATAAACCAGTCCAGTCAAAAAAAAAATCCTGTCATTGGTAATTTTTGGAAATTGCTATTTACATTTATACCAGATCTCCTCCTATGCCGTTACTTTGGGCTTTGCAGTTTTGGATGTATAAGGAAAGGGAGCCTAGTATTTTTAGTGATGTAATCCTTGATATTTGTTTTGATGGGTGTGAGTTGCCATAATTTAGCTTCAAATATTGACTGATTTTTCTTAAAATGTTCAGGTAACTTTTTCAAATTTGAAGTTCTATTTTGAATTTCACTTTTTTGCATGCATATTTTACATCAGTTGGAATAGTTATTTAAGTATTTTGAATAAAAACTATTGGTACTTCTAGTTTTTATAACTGATGAGCTTGACGTCAGCTGCATTGTTCTTGTTATTGATGGTGGCAGGTTCTGCTTGGTAATAAGGGTGCAAAAGTTGACCACCATAAACAAAAATTTAAACTTTGCTCTGTAATGAGCACTGCTTAATTGTGCACTTAATTTTGCAGGCACGAAGTCCACCGTTCTGTGGTTTTTTTTTTTTCCCTGTTCCACCTTTTCAAGAAGTAATGAACATGTAAACTGAGCTTAAAACATACAAAATCTGTTGCTGCGTTCTTGTCTATTTTTGCTCTTTGAAGATGGGCATTTAAAGGTTTTCTCAAGCAATATTTTTACGTTTATTTTTCAAAACATTGTGCTCATAAGGTAAAATGTGGCAAAACTGACCTCACATAGGCTTCTGCGATGAATGAATAGAAATGCACTCATTTTAATGTTCAAAATTGTTTACAGCCGCAAGAATAAACAATGTTCTAATCACAAATTCTTGGGATATTTTTTGAAATACAATATAACAGATTTAACATTTCCTAGAGGCTGAATTTGCCTTAGCTTGCTAGCTGGAATTATCTATTTACAGGAATAAGCTACCAGTTATTTTAGGCCCTAAATGAAAGTGGTGTGTTCTGTTTTCCTGCGGCGCAGACTTGAAGGTGAAATGTAAATGTCCATTACACCACATTTTTAGCGCTAGATTTATGTAGTGCTGGTTTGGGGGGGGAGCTTGAAGATTAAGCAGATCTGTGCTGAATGGGTAAGATAAGTTTCCTGGCATGTTGTTAAAATCATGATCATGCTGTTCATCAGTATTGCAAATGATTGGATAACTGGTGGCTGATGATGCATCACTGAATTTTGGCATAATCATGTCTGACTTGCTGTGCATTGATTTTATTCCCTGTGGAAGTCCATGGGAGGTCTTTTTCACCAGAGGCAAAGTTAGCTATTCATTAAGTCCAGTCTAACTGCTAAATGCTCAGTTTAGGGAGGGGGGAACCATTCCCCTGCATCACAGATGTCCCATATTGGACTACAATTTGCTCCTAAAGATCAGGATTTTTTTAACCAGGTTATTTGATGTTGCATATTATTCACTAATTAAATTAGCATATAAATAAAGGTCTCTTCTAGCATACAAGTTATCTCGGGAGGTTTAGATTTTATTCCTTTTTAAAAATAAATCAATGCACCTGCTGCTTCCAACATGATCAAGCATGCTATAGCAAAGTAGTCGTTACAAAGTACAAAAAAAAAAGTATTCATCACGTTGAATAACTGTGGCCCTGCAATGACCCTCAACTTTATTTAAGCAGGAAAAATCCCACCTCGCACCACTAGATGGCCTCCCAGGACCAGGAATTGTGCACGACGTCTCTTTTGTTGCTAAGAAAGGACGTGTTTATTTTTAGACCCAATATCATGGTTCGTAGCTATTATTTTCATGTACAGTGGGTGATTTTAAAATCATTACTCTCATGCGTTCGATAAACACGGGACTTGTAGGCTGCACATAGTAAACAAACACGCTTTGTCTCATTGTTTTTCACTGGAACTGTGTAATAATTCGCCCACTAGCTTCTCCTTCCAGTACACTACGTGTGTCACTTTTTTTTTTTTCAGCAAAAAAAAAAAAATCAGTCCAGTTCTGTCCAGGTTTTCTCTCCAGGTCTCCTGTAGCATATATGGTGTGATGGCGGTAGGTGGCGCTGTGTGATAACTGAAACATTACCATGGAGACTCGTGACCATAGTTACATCCGAAACCGCATCCTACTATACTAAACAGCACATGTGTGTGTGTGAGCATGCTAGTATGCGCTTATTAAAGTACACAAGGTATTTCCCACAGCACTTCATAAATACCATTGACACCCAGTCTGGAAATGTTCAAAGGAAAGCATGTTTTAAACTCATTCAAACTGGTAAATGAAACGAAACCAAACAAAAATCCTATAACCCTGTGTTGTGAGTGAGACTGGAGTAATGTTTGATGAAAATGATTTTTGCAGATTATCCCTCTTTACAGTTTATTAACCCTGTTGAACTCGATTTGCTTATCCCAGGTGGGTACAGGCTCAGATGTTGGCAGACATGGCAAGCTTTAACAGCAATTGCGCCTTAAAAATTTAATGAAACAAAAATAAAACCAAACAACAGCAAAAAAAAAAGCATAGGATACTTAGGCTTAGATGTAGGCGAGAGTACATTACATGTGTTTATGGCACTGAGTGTAAACTGGTGCTTAGGCAATACTACCATGTGTATTTTTTTTTTCACATATCTAATGGCCCAGTTGCTTTTTCGTCAGCTCACAGTATTTACTGGACACTGTGGTTTGCTGTCAAATTGCAAACTCCATCCTCGTAGCATCCCAGTGGCAGCTGGAGAAGATGGAAATGCAGCACTGCTTGTGTGCACCGTTATGAAACACAGCAGTTCATTAGGCTACTGCTGCAACCTGTAAAAGCACGATCCATAAGAGTATGGCTTATAAGATCCGCGAGGAAGAGTAGGCTATGTCTTCTTTTTCGCGAACGAATAGCATCCGCCCCCTCAAGTACAATGCTTGGAATAGTAACAGCACTGGCAGGCTTACTAAACATGGAAACCAGTGAGTGTTAACATGTCAACCCAGGGACCAGAAAAAAAAGAGGTGGTCTAAACACGTGTGGCCTTTCAAGCAGTGCATTCAAGATTCACGTTCGTGTCGTAAATCAGATATAAGTTAACGTAGACACAACCTACTTCCATGTTCCGATGTGGAGTGTGCACAGGTGAAATAAAGAAAGGTGGGTATGTTCTGTGATCAATCTTATTTGACGACGATTTCTAATCTGGAATGAGGACTGTCTCTACTAAAAACGTGTGTGTGTGTTTTATAGGGATGGTAGCCTTAGATCTGTTACGTAATAGTAGGCCTGTATGTGAATGTGGAGAGTAGGTTGGATCAACTGGGAAGGATCTCCAACAATGGCACACCAAGGGATCATTAATGGAAGCGAGTTCCTGGGATTTTTTTTTTTATTATTCTAGTTCTCGATCACCCCTAAGAAGGCTCTATGTGTTTTGCTGATCTGCTTGAGAAAATAACACATCGCTTGTACCATTGATTGAATGAATGAATGAATGAATGAATGAATGAATGAACAATTAATGGAACATATGCAACAAAGAGGGATGAGGAAAATGACTGTGGGAACACCCAGTGTTTCAGTCGCTGTTATCAGTTTCCAGCACAAAATTTAACATGTTATGGACAAGGAACATTATGTGACACCCGTCTGCCCGTTCATAAATATTCACCGTCTCTGTCTATTCATGCACACTCTCCTCTTGAGGTAGTTTATTGTGCTTGGGCTCTGAATCATGTGATTCTGGTGGGAGGGGGAGATTCTATAAATAGCTCTATAGCTCGGCTTCCATTGACATCATTTAGGCAGGAGAGACGGAAAAATAAACAGAGAGAGATGGCTATAAGGGCGGAGATTCTTAATCTGAGCTTGAAATTCAAAGAACCCCCTCATCAATTTTGCTTCCCCCCCACCCCGTCTGTCCTGCCCAATTGAAAGCACCAGAGCTTCGTGTTCGTCTCCTAGAACGTCCATGGCCATGTCAGAGGAACTGAAACAACTGAACAGATGGGGGGTGGAGGGAGGGAGGGAGAGAGCGGGGGACATCAAACAAAGGAAAATGGAACATGTGTGAGGAACCCAGTGCAAATATTTTGGATGATGTTTTTAATGGGACTTGTAAAAAAAAAAAAAACCGGCGAAACCTGTTCTATTTAAGCGAGCAAAACAGTAGGTGGTGTCCATTCTGTGTTGATAACAACTCTCGATGTTCCCTTCCAAAGAGACAAGACAGGCCGATGATATGAAAAAAAAAAAGTTTATTTTCATGCCGCTTATAATGAAAACAAAAATAAATTAGGAGCTGATTATGCTTTTGGTCAGCTGTTAAGTGAGACTAAAGGCTCTTTTAGATGCTTACACGCAACTATATCATAGCCTATGTCCAAGCAAATCAAATGATGTTACAGGTGAAAGTGTTGCCACTCATTTTTTTTCTACTTACGTGAAATAGACTTTAAGTTTTAGAGTTCTTATTGAAAGAACCCTGAATTTTCATTCAACAAGAATTTTGTCTTGTGTTGAATTTTTTTTTTGAAAATGACGCTCTCCATGGTGCTGAAGAAGCACTGGCGCCGCCGCTCTCCAACAGGGAGGGTGTGTGTGTGTGAATGAATTCTGAAACACAACACATTTCATGTTATCAATCTAGGTCCAATCACAGTTTGAGTGGTCATCGTTTGGCTGCACAAAAAATACAGAAAATTTTATTAATACCTCTGAGGCTGCATGCGAAAACAAAACAGCGAGAAAAGGTTCATCCCGAGTTTACAGAAGGGCACTTGAAGCGCTACGACAGTCATTTGCCCTTTCCTCGGACCTATTGCAGAATATTTTATATGCAATATTTATATACAGTAGAGTCCAAAAGTCTGAGATCACATTGAAAACCTGGGAGGGTTTTTTTTTTTCATTTAAAAGAAGAAATAAAAAGGTTTTTGAATTTTGAAATATTTAAAACAAAGAAAGTAGGCCTATATGTTCAATATCTTGAATATTTAGTATTCAAGATTCTGCAATATTTCTAGGTTTCTATGTTAATGTAAGCAAATTTGTGATATTGACCATGTTAAGTGCTTTCTACAAAAGGTCAGGTCTCCATGCCTAATCTCTTCTAGTGAAGCATGTGTTCAGAAGGCACTCCAGTGGATTTGATCTGAAATGGATCATAAGGTTTTACACACTGCAGCCTCAGCTTTCAGGTTTTTTGCTGAAAGAAACGGAACCTGATGCTGTTTTCTGCTGTTGTAGCCCATCTGCCTCAAGGTTTGACACGCTGTGCATTCTGAAATGCTTTTCTGCTCACCATAATTGTACAGAGTTATTGTATTTATATTATATTGTTATTTGTATTGTATTTGAGTTATCGTAGCCTTTCGGTCAGCTTGAGCCAGTCCGGCCATTGTCAATTAATCTCTTTCATCAACAAGGTGTTTCTGTCCATAGAACTGCCACACACTGGATGTTTTATTTATGTATTTTTTTTTTTAATGGCACCAAGTAAACTTTAGAGACTGTGGGTGAATATATAAACAGTTGTTTCACAAAATTGAGTCGTTACATGAGCTGACAGCTGACGAGGTGCATAGTGCCGAGTTGACTATAAGCCATGTACCACTAGATTGAGTGGAATAACTGTTTTATTCAATCCATGTTCACTGGATTTTGAGAAACAGAGCATTTTTTTTTGCAAATTTCAGAAATAAAAACTTTATACAAAACATCCAACAATATCATTTCCACCTAGAATGTAAACAAACCAGCCAAATGACAGCAATTTGTGAAAAATGTGATCATAATAATTCTTGAAAAAATACGTTCTTATCATCAAATACTTTTATTCCATATTTTGTTACTTTTTTATTTTTGGAGTATTGTTTTTGAGTAGCGTTTTTATTTTGTCCTCGATTGGTTCAGCAACATGCGCTGCCATTTTGTTTTTCTCTACTAGTAGTAGAGTAGTCAATCAGAACACGCGATTGCTCATATCCAGTGAATGTGGATAGAAATATATATGTATATATATAGTGTGTGTGTATGTGGGGTTGTGTGGGTGTGTGTGAGAGAGAGAGAGAGAGAGAGGTGGCATAGCGGTGCAGTAGTTAGCATTGTTACTTCACAGCAAGAACATTCTGGGTTCAAACCTTACAGCTGATTGGGGCTTGTTTGCATGTTCTTCCCAAGCCTGTGTGGATTTCCTGACAATGACATGTGGATTAGGTCAACTGGCTACTCTAAATTGCTCATAGGTGTGAGTGTGAATGGTTGTTCATCTCGGTGTTAGCCCTGTGATAGACTGGCAATCTGCCCAGGGTGTACCCCACCTCTTGTTTCAAGTCATTTAAGATTGGCTCCAGCTCCCCCTTGTGACCCTGACAGATGAGCAGTATGGATAATGAATGGATATTATAACCACACAGACATGAAATGGTTAATGCCTATGATCGATAGTATACTGCTGCAATAAAATATTTTGTTAAGGGCATGGCTGTCATTTTCTTGTAATTTCCTTTTAATGTTCGTAGGATTCAAGGGCTGTATTCACAGTTTGCTGTGTTTCAAGAACCACAGATCTAGTTTGCATAGGTTATATGAGGAGAGGCTTTGAGCAAGTTCCAACCACAGTCAGCCAAATTCGTGATATTTTTAGCTTCAGTGGTGAGTGGGGGAAGTCTATCTTTATTGCTATAGATCAAAACCAGCACTCTTCTTTTCTGTTACAGAACATTTTGGAAATTTGTTGCCAAAATGTTACAGCATGTGATGATTTTGGTCAAGCATTTTCAGTTGAAAGAAATACTTCGAACAATATTTTGTGTCTTGCTAATACTAGACTTTTGAAGTCTATTACAAAATACAATTTCAAGAGTACTATTACCTGCGATGACCTGGTAACTTGTCCAGGGTGTACCCCGCTTCTTGCCCACAGTCAGCTGGGATAGGCTCCAGCTTGCCTGTGACCCTGCACAGGATAAGTAGCTACAGATAATGGATGGATGGATGGATGGATGGATGGATGGATGGATGGATGGATGGATGGATGGATGGATGTAGGCACCTCTGCATTTAATATTTTGTACAACCTCCCTTTGTCAGTAAAACAGCACTGAGTCTCCTATAACATTTTATAAGGTTGGAGATACAGAGCAGAGCATCTGAGACCATTCCTCTTTACACAATTCCTCCACATCATCCAGGGTCCTCAGCCCTCTCTTGTGCTCTCTCCTCTTCAGCTCACCCCACAGGTTTTCAATGGGGTTCAGGTCAGGGGACTGAGATAGCCAGGACAGAAGTTTGATTCTGTGGTCAGCGAACCCTTTTTGTGTTGCTCATTGTCCTGCTGGAAGATCCAATGATGAACCAGTTTTAGTTTCCTGCCAGAGGCAGCCGAATTTTGATTTGAAGTATCCTGGTATTTCATGGAGTCCATGATGCCGTGTACCCTAACAAAGTTTCCAGGGCCTTTGGAGGAAAAACAGCCCCAAAACATCACAGCACTTCTACCATATTTTACAGTTGAGATCGGGTTCTTCTCATTATAGCCATCCTTCTTTTTACGCCAAACCCACCTTGAGTGTTTCTTGCCAAAAAGCTCCATTTTTGTTTCATCAGACCATAGAACATGGATCCAGTCAAAGTTATAGTAACGTTTTGCAAACTTCAGGTACTTATGTTTGTAATTAACTAACAAAAAAGCTTTTTTTTTCTGACATACCTTCCAAATAACCTGTTGGCATGGTGGTGATGTCTGATAGAGGTTTTGGAGACTTGGAAACCCCAAAATTCTACTTTTTCTTGTAATTCACCAACAGTGATCCTTAGGAATTTTTTGCCTCTCTTACCAACCTGCTCACTGTCATCGTTATCACTGCCGAACCCGATCTGGGCTTGAGGCGAACCATGCCTATGGTTGACTTGGCCAGAATTGCAGCAATAGGGTGGCCAGGTCCTTTCAGCACACGCGCGCACACACACACACACACACACACACACACACACACACACACACACACACACACACACACACCTATGCGCAATTTAGAATAGCCAGTTAACCTAACTGCATGTCTTTGGACTATGGGAGAAACTGGAGGACCTGGAGGAAACCCACGGAGACACGGGAGTCTCCTTACTGTACGTGGGGGCATAATAAGCTAGGGTCCTCTTCAAGGCAAGTTTGTAACAGTTCCAGTTGGTGTCCACTTTTTAAATATTGCCCTAACAGTAGAAGTGGACATTTTCGGGCGAGTAGCTATTTTTTTTCTAACCATGTACCATTTTTATAAATTATGAAGATCAACACACTTCTCCCTCATTTGGTTTGTGTTCTCTTATCTTTCCTATGTTGATGGATATCTGTCCCTGTGTCCAAAATCACTCACTCGTTCACTACTCCCTACTCACGAGCTAGGGAATTACTATATAGTCAGCTCATTGATAAAATGAAAAAACACTTACGGACACTAGTTGGTTGTGCTATTATTTACATCATTACTGTCACACAATTAAAACTTGCCAGATCAGGCAGCTGGTGGGTTTTTAAAATAAATACATGCATGAATTTTTGTGATAAATACATATTATACTGAGTGTATTTCCTACATTAATAAAATTTCCTACATTAATGTATTTCCTACATTAACAAAGCACTTTGTGTCTGTTGCATCTTTCAGTTTGTTTAAATCAAGGCTGAATCCTTTCTTCTTTGCTGCTGCCTTTTATTAAATCAAATTTGAGACGGTTGATTTGATTTCTTTCAGCGCGACCGCAATGCATGATGGGATATATTGCTTTGGTTAATGACCATCGGTTGTACACCACTTTTCGTGATGCATTGTGGGATACTTTGAGTACACTATATAGGGTGTAATAATCCTTACTATCGTTTCGGACAGCACTACAAAATGGCGAGCTCACTACTGTATATAGTGCCCTATATAGTGAGTAGGGGGTGATTTTGGACGCAGGGTGTGACTAAGGGAATTTGGCCGCTGTGTCACCTCATATTTGTGCCCCAGTTAATCAGGAAGTCATGGATTACAGCTTGAAAGTTCCTACACACTCCAATCAACTCAAAAATGTACAAGTTAAATGGGAAACATGCTTCAGTTACATGGTGTTCACTATAATTTCCAGGCGTGCCAATAATTGTGGCACATGTGTTTTTGTTGAAAATAATTATTTCTTGATGAGGGATTTGTTTTTCTCTGAACAAATTCATTTCAATTAAACGTTTGATTTTTCTCATTTGTTTTCTGTGTGAGATTAAGCTACTTCACCAGAAGCTGGATTTTTTTCGAACCCTTTTTAGTAATATTTAAAACGGGGTGCCAATAATCATGGAGAACATTAATATATAATTTTTATGCCCCACAGTAAACTAGATGGCAGTACTGATACAGCAATTTGGGATCCACCAGACTTGTCTATGTGTGAGAGAGTTATGACAAACATCAATGACTTAGAAAGTGTCACCGTTACATCAAGTAAGTACTTTTATATAGGTTAATTTTTCTAATTCTTTATTTTGTTTAATTTAATATCTAGTTAGTTGCCTTCTGGTTTAATGATTCCATAAATTAAAAAAATATATAATCTGGTGTCTTACAGTTATGTAGTATTATAGAATTATAATATTAGGAGTATATAGCTACATTATAATTACCACATGGTTGATGATTACAAGATGACAATTCCTTAGGGGTGTCCATAACTTTAGCACATACAGTACAGTACTGTGCAAAAGTCTTCAGAACATGCAATGAAATGCTGTAGAGCAAAGATGCTTTTAATAATAATGAAATGAAATCTTTCTACATTAAAAAACAAAACAAAAAAGTATAAAGATCAGTAAGTTATAATGCATGAAAAAAGCCAATATTTGGTGTGAAACGACCTGTTGCTTAAAAAAAAAAACAGTCTCAGTTACAGCGAGTGTAGTTTTATAAAGTTTTACCGAGCTTCTTATAGAATCAGATGCAGTGCTTCTGGGCACTTTGACTTTCGCATTTCCTTCTTATTTTTACAGCAAAACCCAGTAGCCTTCATTGTGTTTTTATCTAAAAAGTGGTCTGTTGGGGCGGCACGGTGGTGTAGTGGTTAGCGCTGTTGCCTCACAGCACAAAGGTCCTGGGTTTGAGCCCCGGGGCCGGCGAGGGCCTTTCTGTGTGGAGTTTGCATGTTCTCCCCGTGTCCGCGTG
>JAPEIY010000012.1:37615434-37627740 GCA_026122135.1 Cathorops aguadulce | reverse complement strand
CTTGATCAGCGGGGAACCGGTAAAACGATAAACCCTTCGTGCTTTTTCTGTTAGAGCACCCTACTGCCACACAACAAACCATTCTGACTGTAAATTTTAATCAATCTCCACATTTCCCCGTGTGAAGTGAGCTGCGGCTGGATACTGGCGGATAGGCAAACTTGACCTCTGACGTTGGTGCACAATGTCCATAGATCTTAAATGGCAGAATTCATTCCTACCCGGCAACAGGCTATGTGAATTTATTCCCCCGTATCTGAGTGTCAACTGTGCATGTGTCTCTTGTGAATGAGACTCCAACAGCACCATAGTGCAGGAACCAGGCAGGAGGGCTGTGAGGTAAAAGGGGCCTACCAGTACGGGGGTGTCTAAAAGAACATTGATTCATGTAGCTGGCAAGCTCAGTGCTATGTCCTGAAGAGGGATGCTGGGTAAAATCTTGCTGAGCCTTCCTCATTAGTTTTTCTCCTTTCTCCCTGTTTGCCCTCCTAGACCCCCTCTCTCTTGTCACGACTGTCACTTTTATTTATGCATTTCTTGAAATGTAGTCTTCCATATGGTGGTCCTCAAGTTTGTGCTTGCATGAATATTGTGCCTTTAATTTCTATTCAATTTCAGCATGAATTCTTTATACATTTGGAATACTACTACATGTCTAAATATTTGCACAATTGCCATGACTGGTTGGTCAGGTCATGATGAAATGTACTTTATCCCGCTATTGTGGAACCTAAATAGTTACTGTATCTAGTTATCCAGCTTCATTCCTTGTCAATTTAAAACAGAATCCAAAGCTGACTCACAGAAATGGGAGTTTGGAGTCCTTTTTGTCTGTTCTGTTTATGGCATTACTTGTTCTTCGGGTATGCATAGCGGTTATAGGGCTGAGACTTTCAATTTTAAATATGATTGACAAGACTGGAATCTACCATAGAGAATTGATTAATTCTGCCTTTTATGTGCCATCTATTCTATTTTAGATTAAAGCTAGACAAGGAGCTATTAACTTTTTCTCTCTGCCCCCCCCTTAACTATACGATGACTTTGGCATGTTTGAGCCACCTTTTTATACAAGTAGCAAAGCTATTTTGGGTGCCTTGCTGTGTAGTTTTTCTCCTGGCCATGTGACAGGCCTATTTAAAGCATGATGAGCTGCTTTTGAGTGGGAGGAGGTGAAAGTGGGTGTCTAACGTTCTGCAGAGTTAGAGCTAGAGATGGATGAGCTTATTCAATGAATGGGGGGGGGGATGCGACAGACTGCATAGTCAGTGGTCTAAGGGCGTAGGCCATGGCTTTGCTTTGTATATTGGCACCAATATCAAATGGAGTTTAGTTACAAGACTTCCGTTTGTATATGGTCAATGTATCCTCAGATGCTGAAGTGTTTGGCTGATGAGCCACATCATTGCTGTGTTCTTTTTGGCAGAGTGGAAAGGCCCTGTTGAATAGAGCAGTATTCTGCAGTAAGGCTTCGAGTGCTGTTCTGGCACTAATGTAGTGCAGCAAGCGCTCTGTCGTGAGCTGGGTTGCTGGGGAAAGCAGAGAGTGGGTGGGGGTGGAGGGAGGGTAGCATGTTGTTGGTATTCAGGTGCAGTGGCTGTTCCAGACACGGCAGCTATTTTTACTCACTGCTGCTTTTTTTAGCCTAGGAAGTGGGGCCAGTGCGCCTGTGCGGTGCCGGGACGGTCCGTATTTCTGAGCGTGATGTTCACGAAGAGAGGCTCTGACCTCCATGTTTGAGTGGGGGTGGGGAATGAGAAATGAAAAGGACAATCTTCATATCCTATTTCCTCCCAGAGTCAACCAGATGATGGCTCTGATTTGTAAGCAACATTTAAGAGGCTTGGTGGAGCCTTTAATTGCATCTGCTCTGTTTCTTCTCTTGACAATTTGAAATGGACATGCAGGCTCAAATGTTGTAGAGTGCCTTTTTTTTTTTTTTAAAGCATCAACATTTCTAGTACTTGCAGGGCAGTTTGTGTAGCTCCTCTCCATGATATTGCTCACAAGGGCAGTGGATTGCTGCCAGAAACATTGCTGTGGGCTTGTCCCAAGGATTAGTGGGGAGGGCCCATTAGCTGCTTTTTGATCTTTAAAACTTGCAGATGTGAAATGTACTGAACCTGCCTATTTCTGACCTTTGTGTGCATGTGTTCCTGCTTGGCCTCATTCCTTCATTTCGAAGCTGAATATTACATGGCAAATTGATTTTGTTCCAGGAATGTTGTACATGTTTGCATCTGGCAGAATAAAGCTCATCTTGTTATCTGTAGCTGCTTTATCCTTCTACAGGGTCGCAGGCAAGCTGGAGCCTATCCCAGCTGACTACAGGCGAAAGCCAGGGTACACCCTGGACAAGTCGCCAGGTCATCACAGGGCTGACACATAGACACAGACAACTATTCACACCTACGGTCAACTTGGTCACCAGTTAACCTAACCTGCATGTCTCTGGACACTGGGGGGGGAAACCGGAGGAAACCCACACGGACACAGGGAGAACATGCAAACTCCACACAAAGGCCCTCGCTGGCCCTGGGGCTTGAACCCAGGACCTTGCTGTGAGGTGACCACGCTAACCACTACACCACCGTGCTGCCTCGGCAGAATAAAGCTGCTAAATGAAAATCGTCAAACTACAGTTAATAGACACACACACGCACACCCCCGCCACCACTCTGTTGGGGAACCTTCTGCTGATCTATGTGTTTATTAGATGTACTAATGTGGTCCCTCCTTGATGCATGTTCTGACCTCCACAAGAGATTGATGTAATGGTGTTCTCAAACTGACTTGGAGCCATATTTTCTACCCTTATCAACTGATAAGATTTGTGCAATTTGGCCCATTTGGTTTGAGTTCAAGTTTGATTCTTAACGTTGGTTTAAAAATAGGAAAAGATTTGAGTTCTCCCTCTTCATCCCTGGACTTTACGCAGTCTCCCTCTCATCTCCTCTTGTTGCTATTTTTGGCAGTCCCTAGGATCCCTCCTCACCCCTCCCATTTTGTTAGGCTCCATGAACGTCATCACTTGCTCGCTCCCTCCCTCCTTTCTTCTAGCCAACTTCTAGCTTTGCTCTAGTGAATGACTGACTGTCTTCTGAAAGCATTAAACCTGGGTATTATGCACAGTCTAAAGACTTCACTTCAGTTAAGTCAGCATGTATTTAACTTGATCTAATACAGTATCTAGTTGAAGTTATTAAAAAAAACTGCTGGCCAGTGGCTTCAACAAATTTGACGACACCCACCAGAAACAAAGTCTGGGTTTCCTAACACTGATATAAGGTGTATGGTTTTTAGCAGCCATGTTCTTAATGTAGTACTCAACTCGAGCTAAAACTGCACTAACCTGACTTGCATCCTGTCACCCAAAGATACAGCTATGCAGCTTGGCATTGGTGTGATGTGCCCTTTTTTTTTTTTTTCCTCGCCCTAATCATTTACTACATGGTGACATGCTGGTGACATGCTGTTGACCTCGTGCTTTTGTTCCAAAGTTTGTGCATTGTTTGACTGTTTTTCATATTTACTTTTCCAGTTGTAACGGGAGCCACAGATGGAATTGGGAAATCCTATGCGGAGGAGGTAAGGGAAAAATAAGTAGAGGAACCCTCCCTCCATGGAAGGCACAGTGACTCATCAAAAGAGATGGGTTTCTCTTGAAGACCATGGGAGGGAGGGCAACTAGGACTACTCATGTAAAAGGGCCCTCTCTGTTTACACACTAACATACACCCTTGCAGTGTCAAGCAACTCCTTGATCTAAACTCATGAGCTGCAAAACTGTCCATTTCTTTCTTAAAGAAAATGAAATTTGATAGTCTACTAGATCTGTCCTGAAAAACAGGAAGAGAACCTCATGTTCATACCTCCTACAGTACTTTTTAAAAATATTGATAACCTTACAGAAAAAACACATGAATTTCACATGTGGTAATGTGGAATACATGGTATCAGATCTTGTAACATGTGCCATGGGATCACATGAGATTCACATAAAATTGGGCCAAAACCATGTTTCCCCATGTGCAAAACACATTTTCCATGTATGAGTGCAAAAGTCACATGTGAAGTTGATGTGGCTTTTCTGTAAGGGAATTTTAGTAAAAATGGGCTAGGAAGTGTGTAGGATTTTTATATATAAATGTAATTACTGATCAACTTCTTTTTGGTTGTCAGCTTGCTCGGCGAGGATTCTCCATAATGCTCATCAGTCGCTCACAGGAGAAGCTGGATGATGTTGCCAAGTCCCTCGGTATGCATTTTGTATGCTGGTTAGCAAAGCACAACACTCTATAAACTGTTAACACAGCTAGGTATTTTGGTGCTATCCTGAGAGGAGAAAGGCTTGGGCCTCTACCTTGGGGTTTCTGGTGCCTTTGGTGTGTCTCTTTTCAGTAGAATTTCCACTGTTGGCTAGGCTAGGTCTTATGCATGTGTTGTACAATATGCAAATTTAAGATGCACAAGACTTTTCAGTTTATCACTACTGTAGAGTCTTTCTGACCATATTTGTACAGGCAGTACCATTTGCCATGGGCATGGCCTCAATTTTCTTCTGCTGAATACTGTTTGTGCTAATGCCACCCATGAAAGCCTTTTCTTATTCACTGCCTTCCCTGGAATCCTTTTTGATGATGGCTGTCATGGAAATGTTCTGGGCTGGGAACTTGAGTTACAAGGATTTCTGCATGTATGAATGGTCGCTCATTGATGTCGACTCCCTTATCTGCAGCCTGAATGGAGATGCTGTGTGAATGGGGATGGTCTCCCTGGTGGAAAGATGTCCTCCTTTTTCTGTGCTCAAGAATAATTAAATACTGACTTTACTCTGCATGAGCCTTCTGGTTTCAGTATACAACCCTTTCATGTCCTTGGGTTATGTTAACTGATTTTTTTTTTTTTTTTGGCAAAACTATCTTGTTTTTGCCAGCTGACAGATTTGTATCAATATTTATATCCAGGCAATGATTTTAAGGGTGGTGGGTGAAAAAATGGAGACTCTCTGCAGCTATCCAGTCTACCATAACCACAGTCGTGCTGAAGGCACACTGAAAAAGGGGATTGGGGGGGGGTTATGGGTAGTCACGAGCTGGGTCTATCCCTGCCAAACCAGGCACTCTTTGCTCACGCCTCAACCAAATGCCTTGGCAGCATGGGGGCTTGGAGTCACCAAGACAACTTTGCTACAGTCACGAAGCTATTTAAAGCCAGAAGCCTTTTATTAAAATGAATTTATTAGATCATTAGATTTCTAATAAGACTGTGTTTATTGGCCAGGATTCTCCCTAAACACACTCCATTGTGCATCCTTCATATAAATGGTCTACAGTGTGATGCATCAGAGGAATTTTCCTCTCATAACTCCCTTGAATGGGGTTCAGACATGATTCTTTGGACAATGCATTCTAATTGCTGCAGGCACATCAAACTGAAGTACAGGAAGGGTGTGGGAAGTTGCATCTAGCTTATTTCTTGGCACGAAGCGCCCTCTGCTGTCAAATACTTGCTATTCAAAATCTATAGTGATTCCTCCAATTTATTTTTAGTATATTCACAAAATGGATTACTTTAAATAGTCATTTCCATTAAGACCCATTGTGAGTCTTATAGAAGCTGCTTTAGAAGTCGTGACTGTTTTTGAACAATTCCTGACATCTGAAACCTTGTCAACACTTCATGTTCTGCCACACAGAAAGTGTGTATAATGTGGAGACCAAGACCATTGCTGTGGATTTCAGTCAGCTTGACATTTATCCAAAGATTGATTCTGCACTTGCTGGGCTAGAAATAGGAGTTCTTGGTGAGTCACTTTTTTTTTTTTTTTTGGTGTGTGTAACTTTATGCTACTGTTGTGTGAAGGTTTTCAGAACTAAGGTGACCAGAATCTTCTGAGACATTAAACTAATTGTACTTCGTTTGACTTCCTGAAGTCAGTTGGTTGATTTTGTCTTTTTTTTTTTTTTATCTTTGTCTCGGTAGTAAACAATGTTGGCATTTCCTACCCTTACCCGGAGTTCTTCTTGCACATCCCTGACCTGGACAATGTGAGTAGAATTATACCTTGTATTATAAGTGACTATGATTATTTTGCTGTTGGTACCAGCTTAATTTAAGGCAAAAGCCTTGGCACAAAAGGTATTGGACCCTTTTGGCTGTGGTGAAGGAGTCTGTTCAGACTTTTTTTTTTTTTCCCAGGTATATTGCATCTTGGCATACCTTTCACAAGCTATAGTAGTGTACTGGATATAATATACAGAACCAATTGGTGTATTGCTTATTGTATTCAAGTTGATGGATTAAACATTCAATATCTTTCAGTTCATCAACACAATGATCAACGTCAACATAACATCAGTGTGTCAGGTAAGCAGTACATCTGAGCTGTACTCTGAAACCATGCATTCCTGTGCCTCATTTTAAAACTCTTTATGTACACTTCCTAGTTATTCTGGTTTTCCATACTAATCCCCTCTTTCTCATCAGATGACTCGTCTGGTTTTGCCCAAAATGGAAGCTAGGTGAGCCCTGAGAATCTTCCTCTGATTAAGATGGGGGACTTCATATTACATAGTAGGAATTCTAGATGTCCAGAAATGGAAGGAAAGGTGGCTTAAAGTCACTGCCTGTTGATTAGCCTTGCCCCTTTTTCCCTTTTTGCAAATATGGCTTTCCACACTGGGCAACAAATGCATGCTAGACTGATTGGTCCTACTGATGCATGTGACCTGGTCTAGCCAATCACAGTGCTGGGATAATTTCATACAAATGGGACCAACCTCAGCTTGCTAAAGCACACTACTGCAGGGATGCTGCCTGTGAAAGCAGGTGCCATGGCAACACATAAAGCAATGCCTGTGTATGTGATGGGGGATCTGTTAGTGTTGTCAGAATTGATTCTAGTTTTAGTCTACTTGCTGGCTCAATAAGTTCAGCTGTGCACAAAGATGTAAATCCAAATCCTTCTGTCTGTTTCAGAGCAAAAGGTGTGATTCTCAACATATCCTCTGCTAGTGGCATGTACCCAGTTCCACTACTCACGGTCTACTCTGCCACCAAGGCAAGGCTTTTCCCTTAAACAACCATGTACTTGAATATCAAATAGTTTACAGCATGTTAAATAGTTCATATGGTGCCTATTATGCTAAAATGAGTAAAGCTTGAACTACTCTTGTAGGCTTTTGTTGACTTCTTCTCCCGTGGACTTCAAGCAGAGTACAAATGCAAAGGGATAATCATTCAGGTCAGAATTTCATTTCCATTCAGCAATTTATGTAAAGCATGTTTCTCTAAGCTTTTGGTTCTGTGCTGACTCTTTCCCTCTTAATCACCCTGTTCTACATGCTATAGAGTGTGTTGCCTTTCTTTGTGGCCACCAAAATGACAAAGATCAGGAAACCCACCCTGGACAAGCCAACTCCTGAGCGTTATGTAGCTGCTGAGCTAACAACTGTGGGGCTACAAGACCAGACTAATGGCTATTTTCCTCATGCAGTCATGGTAAGCACATGATCACTCAATCATGCACATTCAAAGATGGCTGCATGAATCTGAAGCCTTTGTGTCTTTCAAAGGCATGTACAAGTGACTAATCTGAAAAATGCATTACATTCCTCCATTATTTCTACTGCTTATACATCAGTCATGGAGGAAGCTAGTCAACCTTGGCTCACTTCAGCAAGCTGCCAATCTGTCACAAGGTTAACATGGAAACCACCAACCGTTCACACCCACTGGCAATTTAGAGTAGCCAGTCTACTAAAGCCACATGTCTTTGGACTGTAGGAGGAAACCTGGGCAGGCACAGAAGAAAATGTGCAAACTCCACATACCCTAGTCAAAATGCACTACAAACCTTTTTTTTTTTTTAATAACTTCAAAGGTTAAACTGACAAACCAAATGCCTGGTAAGGACAGGTAACTGTTGTATTTTGGGTTTGTGGGGTGTGTTCACCCCAAGGTTTCCTCCCACCTCCCCAAAATGCTAGACTGCCCTTGGGGGTGTGGCTGTGCACATGCATGGTTCAATCATGGACTGGTGTCCCATCCAGGGTGTATGTCTGCCTAGTGTTCCCAGGATAAACTCCAATTCCATCCTGACACTGACTGGTTAATGTGGTAACTGAAAGTGAGCAAACAAATGACTTTGTGTATCTGTCTTACAGGGATGGTTGACCACTGTTCTAGTTCCCATCAGACTCGTTATTTACTTTGGCATGCGCATGAACAAGGCTCAGCGTGGTGGTTACCTCAGGAGGAGAAAACTGCGATAGCTTGATATCTAAACGGACATGACGAACCATTCAAAGTGTCCTTTCTTTCCTGTTTTGGTTAGTATGGGTATGACCTGCCTGACTTTGTATCAGTGTTTTGTTTTTTGAGTAGTACTGTGTCCAGGCTTCTGTATGAGGCTTGTTTGAGGCATATTATGTTCTTATAAGAACTGCTGACCACAGATGTCACACTGACGCATGTTGAATGAAGTAGTTCAAACTGGGCTTTTAAATTGGTGGTTTGTGATTTTTGGGAATGGGTATGTAACTTAAAATTAACAGGGTCTAAAGAGTGTTGCATTGGTGCATGGAGGGCTGTTCACTGCTGTTCTAGGCAGATTGTATTTGAATGGAGATGGGTTTCCTAAGTTTGTGTATAAAAGCTACATGTGCACCTGATTACTTGCTCACTGATGCTAGTTCCCTGTTACATTTGTTTACAATGATTAAGAATGAAATTTATATATTATCTTCCTTAACTGTTGAATGATCACATGAGTATTGGCCTTTTTTAAGTTTTTTTTTTTTACACATTTTTGTAGCATTTATGAAACTGGTGGTTTTGGTGTTTGTCTTTAAATATCTGCAATGGTGCTTGTGCCTTTTTTTTTTTTTTAATTCTACTGAGCCACATTGGACACTGCCAATCTCTGATCATCCAGAATGATGTGCCTTACTGAAAAGTCCAGGAATCTTCTACCTGTTAAGAGATCTCTACCAGCTGCTATTCTGTCTCAAACATGGCAAGACATTTAGTGACTTATTTTAAACTTTCACCAGAGTGTATCATGCCAGATGAATGGTGGGGTTCTTTTTGTGTTTTTGTTTTTAAAAGGTCTCAATATGGGGGGGTTTTCTTTAGCCTAGCTCTCCATTTGACTTTTGTTGAACCCAAAGCCAGTCAAATGAGTGCTCAGGTGTTTGACCCTTGCTGGTTGTATCACAGGGAAAACTTGAATATTTACATTCCAAAACATTTAGGCATGGACTACAATGTGTGCCTCTTTGTTCTACCAAATCATGCTTGTTTAAACTTGCAGCTTTTTTTTTTTTTTGAATAAAGATGTGATTTTACTCTTTGTGTAATTTATTTAATAAAGTCTTCAATATAAAAGATTGGGGTGGTGCTAGAGTGTCTGTCTAGACTGGAAGCTGAGACAAATGAGAGGGGTTATTATGCAGTGGTGCAAAGAGGTTTCTTTTGAGTGGTGAACATGTTCACAAATGAAATGGTTAACACTAAGATGTCTTCACACTACCATGTAATCCCTTTTATATAGAAACCTCCACTTAAAATGGCAAATGGCTCAAAATTGACATGTCTAGTCAGCAGGAAAACATGGCATGACTTAATCTGCAAGAAATATCAGAAGTTATACATACAGGACACTTTCCTGATGGAATAAAGACATGTGTTCTTTTCCACCAGGTTAAGAGACTGTGTATTATGCCATGCTACCTAATGGAAAATGAGTGAATATGCGTTTACATTTATTGTATGGTTATCAAGATATGTCATGGTGGTGCTGATGCAAATCTCAAATGAGCGTCTTCTGCTGCACATGCAGAGTATTTCTTTGTTCAGTGGCAGCAACTACAGTAAACTGTCACAGTGAATTGAAAAATATAAGATACATATTGTATGTGAAACTTCCACACTGGTAACAATTTGTAAACAAACATGGCTCCCAGGTTTGTTCCAGCAAGTGTGTGTAAAATATTGGCTGGCTTTTTTTGAGGGGGTGGTCTATTAGATGTATTCTATTCCGCTAGTATCATACTGAACTTGTTCAATATGATGCTAGCTGAATGGAAGATATCTAATAGACCACTGCACACCAGCCAATATTAAATGTCCCTCAGATCTGTGACTTTATTTCGTATGACTGTCAGCTTTTTCAACACAAAGATAAACTTCATGTGCACAAGCCAACGTGATCTTATTAGACACAAAGTATATGCAAATTTATCAGCAACTCCTTGTCCTCACAAATGAGGAAATTAAATGTCAATGTCCCAGATGTAGCTTGTATGAAATTTGAGTGGTGTATTTTCCAGTAAAATGCTCGTGTGTGTATATGCATGTACACAGATGGGTGATAAATTAAGGGGGAGAAAACTGAATAGAGTATTGAAACTTTAACATTACGTTACAGGCATTTAGCAGGCACTCTTATCCAGAGCAATATACCTGAAGTAGTTGGGGTTTAGGTGCTCAAGGGCATATCAGCCATTCCTGCTGGTCCAGGAAATTGAACCAGAGACTTTTTGGTACCAAAGCTGCTTCTCTAACCATTAGGCCAACAAGTGTAGGTACCCCCAGACATGTGCACTGCATGATTCGATTAAGTAATCAACGTCTTGGCATGTATAAAATGCTGAGCAGGCCCAGCTGACCTTTATTGTGCATCAAGAAAGCAAGAGGAAACTATCTGGCTTAGTAAGAGGGTTTATTTGGGCATGGCTGGCATAAGCTTCAGCAACTTTTTTTTAACTTCATTTAATTGATGCTTTTACCCAAAATGACATGCAATTGGATACAACTGAACAGTTGAGGTTTAAGACTCTTGTATAAAAGTTCAATAGTGGTAGTGGCAGCTGGGTGGTGCTGGGATTTTAACTCCCAATCTTTCAATCAGTAGACCAGTAGCATTAACCACTGGGGAACTACTGCCCATCAAAGACCTCATAAACACTATTCAACTGGCTGTTTCAAAAAGAACACTCGCTAAAGTGACATTTGCCATGAAAAAGTTTGAAAATTGTGGTTGAAAGTGCACACCCAATTAGATTAATGCTCATACGATAAGAACAAAGCCGTTCATATATATCGTACGCAACTGTTCCTCAGGTGACTGAGAATGTCTGCAACTATATTGAGAGGGATATTACTGAGTAAGGGTGCAGCACATAAACCCCTCATTACACAGAGGAATGCACATTTGTGTTGTCTGGTGCAAAATCCAGTCACTGGAATATAAAGATAATATTCTCATTGTGTTTTGGGGCCACTCTTCTCTTTAGAGGTAAGCATCACTGCAAATAAATACAAAGTTACTCTGATTGATCACCTTTATCATATGATGAAACATTAGTATCTTGATGCTCACTTCCAGAATGCCCCCAACCACAAGGCATTGGATCACTGAATGGTTTAATAGTATGAAAATGAAGTAAATTCATCTTTATGTTCTTCACAGTCACGAGATCTCAAATGAACACATTTGAGAGACGCGTGTAAAATCTATGCCAAGGTGCACTAAAGCTGTCCTGGCAGGTTACCTCACCTTACTAAGATACTTTGTGTTAATTGCTTAGTAACTATTTTGAAAATCAAACCGATTATAAATACATATTTGATCTAACTAGTATACTGCAGATTTGTTTGGTGTTTTTTTTTTTTTATTTGTTTGATGTCTACTGTACATTAAAAAAATTATTATGCCTCTTTGTCGAAAAATAGGTTTCCTGTATGTTAAATAGGAACCAATATTCAGTATGTAGGAAGCCGGACTTTTATCCTAGATACACCGAGTTTGTTGTATGTTCCGGCTCTTTACAGTGAGTCGGATCACTTGGTTCAGCTCACCCATTAGAGTCGACTCTTTCGGTTTATTGCCAGTTTGATCTGAACCAGACACAATGGGCCTCCGGCGAGAACCACTCAGACCAACACTGGACTTGCTGCAGTCACCATTCTTCGCATATTTTTTATATTTTTTTAGGCACGAACAAAATTTACGAGTGGTCCAGAGCTGTTTCAGGCCTCATGTGTAATTAGTCTGCTGATATCCAAACCCAAGTTTCTCACTTATATATATATATATATATATATATATATGGGCGGCGTAGTGGTTAGTGCTGTCGCCTCACAGCAAGAAGGTCCAGGTTCAAACCCCGTGGCCGGCAAGGGCCTTTCTGTGTGGAGTTTGCATGTTCTCCCTGTGTCCGCATGGGTTTCCTCCGGGTACTCCGGTTTCCCCCACAGTCCAAAGACATGCAGGTTAGGTTAACTGGTGACTCTAAATTG
>JAPEIY010000012.1:36336742-36350097 GCA_026122135.1 Cathorops aguadulce | reverse complement strand
CGCCGGCCACGGGGCTCGAACCCAGACCTTCTTGCTGTGAGGCGACAGCGCTAACCACTACACCACCGTGCCGCCCACACTTCAAAGAGGAAGGAAGCTACTGGGAAAAAAAAAAAAAGTTTCAGAAATTTGACCTATCTGTGACCTTGCTTGACCTTGAGAATCAGAGTGACTCATTCTCGGTCTCTGAAACAGACCGTCACCTCCAGCTGGCCCGTAGAACCTTCGGCCGACTTGGCCGAGTGCAGTGGAGCAGGAAGCAGTGCTGCAGGACTCGAGGCTAGGGAAGCATGCGACTTTTTCACAGCACAAAGGATATAAATGGTCCGAGCAACCCTCGACTACCAGCACTGATGCTCAAAAAACATCGTGGCAAAGCTGTGGAGAGATGTACGGCATGCGGACTGCGTCCAGATACCGGAACCTGATGCTCAAAAAGCACACGCACAGCACGCTTACAACCAAGTTAGCAAAAGATCACAGGCATGAAAATGTGCTTCAGTCATGCGGCACGCTCGCAAAGGATGGAGGATCCAGAAAAAAACATCTGGCAAAGCCAGCAACTGAGGCGAGCAAAACGCCGAGTGCATGCAAAGACGAGAGATCCGCAGAGCACGAAGGACACGGAGCGCACACGAGCACTGTCCAGCGGCGAGTAAAGCATTTTCAACATGCAGAGGGCGGAGCATATAACAATCTCACTATCCTCAGAACATCACAGCTAACGAAGGATATGAAACGTCATCGACTGGAGAGACGTGACGCTTCCTCGCTGTGTAAGGAGGCGCGCAACCGGATGCTAACGATGCGGTGAGTAGGACCTGGAAACACCGCACCACCTCACAGACCTGTGAATCTACTTCCTGTTTCCTCCTCCACTGCAGCTAATCGACCTGATCATCTCGTTTATCAGATTAGCTTCATGATTAGCAGCTAATTTAGCGGCTAAGCTCTCAGTGATTAGCTGGAATTGAAAAATAAACAGTTTGGATGAGGATTATAAAAAGAAAAAACAGCCTGATTTCAGGATTAAAGGTTTAAATAGAGATGCTTTTAAAGATCAGATTCCGATCGTCATGTGATGGCGGCGAGGCGTTCGAGGGGAGACGAGCGTCTGGAGTGTGTGAGACGAGGAAGAGCTTCGGGCCCCTGAACAAACTCCCATCCTCTCACAGTAGTCGGTTCTGTCATGATCAGTCTCCAGCTGTGATCATCTCTAACATCAGTTCTGCAGAAAGAGGAAGTCATGACCATATAAGTTAAAAGAGACCAAAACAAAAACCCCACAGATCAGTGAGGCGTAGATTCAGGACACGGCCCGAATATTCACTGCTCCAATAATAACACCAACGGGACAGACACTCGTGGGGTTTGGGACAGACCCTTAAAGTAGGAGGAGCCCTGATGGTTTTAAAATGTCCAATGTCCAATCAGGAGCTCTGTAGAGAGTGGGCGGGGCCTGTCTCAGACAGTGAAGTCATTGTGCCATTTACTTTTATTGTCACTTCCTGAGGCTGCGGCCGTACACGAGCCCGCGTGGTGAAGCCTGAAGGGAACGGCAGGAGTGAGGGAGGGGTCAAGCTTGTTTACTCGCTCAGAAGTGTCCAGGGAGAGATTTAAGGGGGAATTAATGGAAAAAAAAGAATTAACGAGCAGGTAGTGGATAATACTACTTCTCCATTAGGCAAGATCTATTCTAATAAACACACACACACACATTACAGACACACAAAACACTTTACTGGATTGGGACAAGGCCCAGGTGTGTGGGTGTGTGTGCACAGTTTATGAAGTATATATACAGCTGAGAGAAACAGAAAAATTGTTTAATATCACGTTACGAAAGGGTTGGGGGCGGGGCTCGGCAGGGGAGGAACTTTTAAGCTGATGTTATTCTGCGTGTTTATTACTTACAGTAATAAAGCAGAAACTAAACACCTTGTTTGTGTAAACTACATGATCATAACCTGAGGGTGCACAAACTTTTTGCGCTCATTATTTTTATATATCTGTATATGCACGCACTACGAGTGCAAGTCCTTTGTTGTGTTCTAATAAACCCATGATGAGCAGGCTGACTATCTTCAACTCTACGCTTCTGTCCCACTTCCCGTCACGCAGATGGAGTTTTATTGGATTGGGACGCGGCCCAGCCGGCTGGCAGCGTGAACATCGGCGTCCATGTTTCTGGACACAGTGAATGAGACACAGCCATCCTCCACAGCTGTGTTCTCCATATGGAGTTGCATTTCTGCCATGTGGTGTGTGTGTGTGTGTGTGTGTGTGTGTGTGTGAGAGAGAGGGCACAAATTTTTGCTCATGTTTGCATTAACAGAGGCTCCAACTTGAGAAATTGCAAAAAGGGAGATTCTCCCTCTGCGAGCAGCTCGGAGGGAGATGAGTTTGAGCGCCGTAGGCACATAGGCGAGTTTTATACACACACACACATATATATATATAAAATTGTGTGCGCGCGTATATACACACACACACACACACACACACACACACACACACACACACACACACTTGTCCAGGGTGTACCCCACCTTTCGCCCGTAGTCAGCTGGGATAGGCTCCGGCTCGCCCCGACCCTGTAGAACAGGATAAAGCGGCTACAGATGAGATGACGGTAACAGATGGAGATAAATCCAGTGACTACAGACCGAACTTTAATGTCAGTAATGATTATTATAAATTGCCGGTGGTCGACCCTCTGATGATAATGTTCTTCTAATAATATTCTCAGTTAGTAAAAGTCAGACAAAAATAGTCGGACAAGTTGGTTAGACTCTAACGTCTGGTCTGGTGATCTAACCCTGTCCGATATCGGGTCGTCTTGCTGTCGTCCAAAATAGCCCGCCATTCACCCCTGGCAACCATCGCGATGGGCGATCCCAACTTTATCTTGGTGATTTTCTGATATTTTTTCTTCGTAGTTTGGCTTTCGCCATTTCCACCAACGGAACTTTGTTTCATTATCTCATTCAAGACAACATAAAGTTAAAGACGAGTAGGTGATAAATGCAGACGCAAAAAAACCAAACAAAATGGTTGAGTGTCGCGGGTTTTCTCGTTCTCTCGCACGTATAATTAATAGCACCATCTGTATGCTTTATCGGTAACTGCTAAGACAGTGGGTGGCTCAAGTGTGCACCCCGTGGCATACTCAATTCCTCTTCATTCATATGCACGCTTGATCTGCGTGCACATGCCTCCAGCATTCACTCCAATGCCCCCGTTACACCGACCGGAGAATCGGCATATACCGTGGGGTACACGCTTGAGTCCACCCATACAATGTCAGACATACGAAAAGCGGAAAGTCAACTATTAATTTTCATCAACATAAATGTATCAAGTTATATATTTTTTAACTAATCATGTGTAGTAAGGGCAGGCGGGAGATTTTATGTCGTCAGCGGGAGGTCGGGAGGATTTTCTAAATGTTCCATAAAGCGGGAGATCTCCTGCCCATGGCGGGAGATCTCCTGCCCATGGCAGGAGAATTGGAGCCTCTGCTACAGTAACTTGTTGAGAGAAACTCTACATTATGAGAAATTTCTCATAATTATGACTTTCAGTCTCATTTATCATGAGTACTCGAGTCATAGCTATGAGAAACCTTCTCGTTATTATGGTGCCAGAAATGGGTTTACACTACTGTCTAACAATTTCTAATATTTCTTTTTTTTTTTCCTGTTTGCTTAAAGATGAATCGTGTTGCAGTGGTGTGGGTGTGTCTGGCTTTGGTGGCGTGTGCAATGGCCAGACGAGGAGGCGGTGGTTTTAAAGGGGGTCTCAGCTGGGGCAAGGGCAGCAGCAGCAGTAAAGGAGGCAGCAGCAGCAGTAAAGGGAGCAGCACGGGAAACAGAGGAGGCAGTAACACCAGAGGGTCCTCAGCTGGAGGAACACACTCCCAGCCAGCCAATTATCCTCGTCAGCCTAACCAAAACCCTCCACCATATCCTGGCACTGGTGGAGGATATGCTGGCTCTTATCCAGGCAGAGGGGGTGCTGGAGGCTATCCTAATCAGGGAGGCTATCCTAATCAGGGAGGCTATCCTAATCAGGGAGGCTATCCTAATCAGGGAGGCTATCCTAATCGGGGAGGCTATCCTAATCAGGGAGGCTATCCTAATCAGGGAGGCTATCCTAACAGCCAACCAGGAAGGAGTGGAGGGTACCCTTATCCTCAAGGTGGTTCTTACCCTGGGTACCCAGTCCGGGGAGCATCTTATCCTGGTTCCAGCCCTAACCAGTATCCTGGTGCAGGAGGACATCCTGGAGCAGTACAATACCCCTACTGGAACCCCAACAATAAAATCATCAGCCCTCGTTATGGTGGTAACTATGGATATGGTGGTTATGGAGCAGGAGGTTCTCCTTTTGCCCAGTCTGTGCACAATATGGGTATGAAGCCCTCTATCCAATCAAAGGGGTTTGGTAAGCAGGCAGTGTTGGCTGCTGGAGTTGGAGCTATGGCTGGCATGGCGGTGGGTTATGGCCTGGGTAGTTTTCCACGCCCACACTTCACGTTTCACAGCCCACAAGAAGAACATTATTATAACCACTACATGTACCGGCGCTATGGTACCAGACCTCCTGACAGTAACACAAACCCCAGCTCTCCAGGAGCGGGGCCAAGTGACTCTGGATCAAGTTCAACTAATAATGTTCACAACATCCTTCAATATCCTCCACCGCAGTCATATGACAAGTACATGGACAGTTGTATGAAGAGGACGGATTTGTTGCGAGAGGAGCAGGGCAGAAATAAGAGAGCTGCTGAATACTCATTGCCACAAGAGGCAGAGGATAGTAAAAAGGTTCTGACTGAAGAAGGTCCAAATGAGCAGCTGGGTGATAAACCAGTTGGGGAAGCAGAGTCTCAAGGATCAGACCTTATTACAAGAAACGAGAACACTGGGGAAAAAAATTTAACTAGCAATGCCACAGATAACCCTCTGCCCTTCGCTGCAAAGCTTACTGGTGCTACAGAGCCACCCACTGAGCCTCAGGAGAAGACGACTGGTGAGCTGAACAAGGAAGATGATACCGTAAGCATATTGGAGATAGGCTATCCTGCACTGATTGAGCAGATGAAAGCTCGTCGCTGTATTGATCTTTACATGGTTTACGCTCAGCAACATGCTGAGAAACAGGCTCAAGTGCACGATGGTGGTAATCGTGGTAATGATGCTAATGGTGGTGAGCAGGTCATACAGCTTAGTCATGGGCTCATGTTCATCTCTCTGCTTATGAGCTCTTTGTTATTCTACTGAACCTAGTGAGCTTTTCTGAAATCATGTACACCCTCTTTAGTTATGGTAAGACCTATATTAAGTGAACTACAAGAGAAAAAAATTGATGTCCAGCATGCAGACACTGAGTTGAGAATATAAACATAATCTGTTGATATATATATATACTCTCAGACCTGGCTAATTATAAAAACAAGGAATCCATATTTCTGACTAAGTAAGGAGTTCTGCCTCAAACATTATTATTATTATTATTATTATTATTAAGAAAGCCCCAGAAAACATTACCCGTTTTTTTTTTTGCAATGACTCATGATTGATTTTGTCATTACACTGAATGAAGATAAATCTGTCTAGTTTTCATGATCTCACTACATGAGTGTGTAGACTACTGTACCCCTTGGTCTTCAACATGTTGCATCATTTCTGCAATCAAAACTGCACATTTTTTTTTTTATTTCCTGCTGACTTATGGATATCAGATCCACAATCTGGACACATGCTGCTTATTAAATATTTTCATGTCTTTAGATCAGTAATGTTACTGCTTGTGGTACTCTAGAAATTACAGTGGGCCTCATTTATCAATCGTGCTTGTGCTTCTGAGTGTGTGTAAATTTATACAAGTCTATCTAATATGAATGTTAAGTAGCTTCCAGTTATATAATTTCCCACGATTACTGCACGTGCGTATATATGGATTACACCGTCACATTTGGGTGGCATAGTGGTTAGCACTGTCGCCTCACAACGAGAAGGTTCTGGATTCGAGCCCAGTAGCTGACTGGGACCTTTCTCTGTGGAGTTTGTATGTTCTCCTCATGCCTATGTGGGGAAAATTGAGATGACTGCCGTCAGTACAATCTCTCTGAAATGATTAACAATTTAGATTATACCCGCCGATCACATTACATTGAAAAGCTGAAACATGCAGGCATCACAGATTTATATAATTTACCCACAAATATATTTATTCTACCTGAAAAGTGTATGGGTGGGAAATTCTTGATAAAGAAAAATACCTTATTATGACAAAGGTAAGCTCAAGCTTGGACTTCTAATAATAATAAACAAGCCAGGGCCTAGATCTAGCATATTTTATGACGCATAGCCTCGTTTACATTATCAGTACATAACAAACATGCTGCTAGTCTCGCCAAGCATCAGGTCTAATAAAATATATCGTGTCCAAAGCTCACATCCAGATGTGCATTTTAATGTTCATACATTAGGCATTTGGTGTGTTTTATTTATTTTGTTTTTCTGTAGCGCAGTAGAGCTGCTAAGTGTGACACTCTTGTGTATGTACCAGTAGACCAGATCATGCAATCTGTTCAAAGATTTACTATCTAGACCAAAGTTCTGTCCACGTTACGCCATGTTACGAGTTGTTGAATGTTAACTTGAGTATGCCGAAGCTAGATGTACATCTATGGGATTTTAATAGCTGAATAACCTTGTTAGAAAAAGTGTTAGGAGAAATAACCAGTGTGCAGAGCTTTCATACCAACCTGATATAAAATGCTGTCCACACACACGGGGATGTTTTGTTGGCATCCAGTCTTCCTGTTTAACTGCAGCTCACCATTTTTTTCCTTGTCTTTCTGGGTTCACCGGGAGGTAATGAAAAGTTAAACTAGGCTTATCTCGATCGACATCTGTTATTACATCCAAAAGCACTACAGGTCTCTGGCATTGTTCTTTTAGATGTAACTTCTACAAGTTTATATGTAGATGTTTATTGAATTGGGCTTACAATCACTCGCATACAACAACTGGCACAAGTGTCAAACACAAAGCTTGGCCAGCAATATCGCCACGTAAACAAATCTGAAGTTATGATGTCATGTGAAAGGGCCCTGTAGTCAGTTTGTGATTTCAGCCCTCTGAGTGCTTGTTGACTTTTTTTTTTTTGGTCGTCACTAAATGACTTGTGTCAGGAATGATCTTTGCACTTTACAGGTACTCTATACATATGGAAGCTCAAAGAAAATCAGCTTTTCCAAAATGTTTGTACATTGTGCAAATAATTTAGTTCAGTCTAGCTTACGCAAACATTTACACACAGCTTTACTAAAAGATTAATAAATGAGGCTCCGTGTCTGTGGCTTAGCAGGGGCAGCCGTGGCCTAAAGGTAAGAGAAGCAGCCTTGGGTCCAAAAGGTTGCTGGTTTGATTCCCTAGATCAGTAGGAAAATGTAGGAGGGTGAATGAACAGCACTATCCTCTGTCTATGGCTGAATCTCCCAACTGCTGTCCGTGCTCATTGCTGACTTTTGTGTGTGTGTTCACTGCTTCAGCTGGGTTAGATGCAGAGGAGGAATTTCGCCGTGCTCTAGTGTACATGTGACACAAAGGCTTCTCCTTTTATTGAGTGTACTTGTTGATTTACTTTGTAAATAGCTCAGTTATGGCATCTATGACTTTGCTAAAATACATTAGTCTATGTAAACTACATGAATGTACATTTATTTCACTGCCCTGTTTTTAAGGTTTTCAGTAAAAAAAAAACCCTCTAGACTGAGATTATTTTTGAACTCTTTTTTTTTTTTAGATGTTACAACCACATATTAGGGCCATTGTAGGTAAAAAAAATGGAGCTTGGGAACAATCATTACATTCATAAACAGCTAAGACAAAAAAAGGGCATGGATAAACAAAGCTATGTGCTTTATACTTTCACTTCTGTTGCCTCTAGGAAGCGCAGCGATCATGTGTGTCCCAGCTGCAATGCATTCTGGAAAATGCGGTTGAAAATTTCTTCGCTTTTTATTGTTTTGTTGCGCAATCAAGGTGGAAAGACTGCATTTTCTATAACTCAGCTCAGCCGAGAATATTTCATGGAATATTATTCTCTCCTGCAGCTCCGTATTTTTTTAAAACCTATAATGGCCCTAATACACCACTGTAAAATGTGCGACTTTATTTATTTTTAAAAACATGAGTTGATTTTTAAAAGTGTTAAGACCTTTACACACCCAGTACGACACGAAATTGCCATATGAAAATGTGAAAAATTCATGTGTGTATACTGTAAGTGTATATACACAGTCTGATGTGAATTTTTTAAATATGTTGTGCTCTCGTTGATGCTGGTTTCGCACTATGACTGCCAGTAGTACCCTGAGTGAATAAAGGAGTTGTCTATCAGTGATGACAAGAATTATAGACATGCTCACAAGAAAGAGAAAATTTAAGGTACAAATGACAACAGAGGGAGTTTCATAATATTGTTAGAGTTGAACCTGAGACACAATGTTGACAGCAAGAAAGGAAGCAATGCTCACTGTGTTGTGTTCACAGGTTAAGTAATATGGAGTTTTATATTCCTATCTTTAATCAAAAGCATGGTCTTTCAATTTGACAGCAATATTTATTCATGTCAAGTTCAGATTTTGCAGCACCCCCCAGCCCCTGCTCATGGTCAGACTGCTTTGTGTGCTTGTGGATCATCTGCTTGCAGATGCAAAATCTGACCGTGAAATTAATAAACATTGCTCTCGAATTGAAAGACGGTGCTCTCAATTAAAGACAGAAATAAAACACCATAGAAATACAGCCGCTCAGCTCCCGGATGCGACTGATGCGTAGCAGAAGCTCACTGCTACATTCAAAGCTGTTTTGCTGGCTGTCTCCTACATCCCCATGTGGCATCTGTTCCATACAATGTTATTGATTGATGCGTTTATTCACAGCACAAAAGTTCAGAAAAATTTGATCTCTGTGCAAAAAAAAAGTTACTTTTTCACTGCATAGTGTGTGTTCTGTGTGAAAGTACTCATGACAAAAACAACGGTTCAAAAAACACATCAACATGAATTAATCGCACGAGAGGGGAAAAAAACGGTGTGTAAAGGCCTTTAAGTCATGATTTAAATTTTCGTACAAGAGTCTGTGTCTAAACTCTGTTTATTCCCTAGACGTGAACCACTGAACTTAACTTGCACTACAGGATTCATAGCTCACCTTAAATGTATATGTAACACACCATGTGTGCTTGATGAATGCTTTTGTAAAGGGCAAGACGGTTACGTTTTGCTTCTTGAAGCATTGTAACAGATCCACATTTCCATCTTTGTATGTCTTGGTGTGTTTACCTATTTCTGAATACTGCACTGACAATGTACCCTGTACTCATGGTTTACTAATACTTTTAAAACACAACTGTCAATATTTCTCTTGATCTTAAATTAAATGCAACGTTTCACTGTCTCACTCCTTGTATGTCTCTTTTTTTTCAGCTTAGTAAACTGTGGAAGCGCATTGTATTCATTAAAAAAGACACCTTATCTCGTAATTAGGAGTCACTATCTTGTAATTGCAAGAAAATATTTCATAATTACAAGTTCAGGATTTTGTAATTATGAGAAAATATCATGGAACTATGAGATCAGGAACTCATAACTGAGAGTAGTTAAGGTTGCCTAGTCTTAAGTTGTTTCTTACCTAGGCTGCAGTATAATTTTAAGAGAACCAATTCTTTCTTTTTTTTTCTTTCACAATTGCAGCCTGGTGAGCAGAAAAACTGCCTGAGGGAAAACACTAATGTTGAAAACAGCATAAGCACTATAAAAACACAAAGTATTTGACTTTTTATGAAGTTTTATAATATCATAATTGGAAAATAATTGACAAATTTCAGCTTGTGTATTAACATTACTTTGGCTGAGCAGGTGATGTTTTCATTGCGATTTCTTTGTATGCAGAATTGCGCAAAACCTATTGACCTGATGTCCATAAAACTTGGTAGAAGGGTGTAGCATGGACCAAGGAAAAGCCCATTAAATCCATAAATTAAGACAACACCAGTCAATCAATAAAGAATATTGATGCATAAAGAGAATATCATGGCCTAATGGTTAGAGAAGCAGCTTTGGGAACTAATACTCACCAGTTCAATTCCCTGAAATGGCTGAAGTGCCTTTGAGCAAGGCTGCTCTGGTTAAGAGCATCTGCTAAGTGCCATTAATGTAATAAAGGGTGGATGGACTGCAATGACTCAGGTAGTGTTAGGTTCTGTTTTCCATGGCATTGTCTTGTAATGCTGTTCAACATACTCTCTTATTCAGAGAAAAGCAAACCCCTTATCAAGAAATAATTATTTTGTCACCTCATATTTGTACCCCAGTTAATCAGGAAGTCATGGATTACAGCTTGAAAGTTCCTACACACTCAACTCAAAAATATACAATTTAAATGGGAAACATGTTTCAGTTACATTTTGTACATTATAATTTCCAGGTGTGCCAATAATTGATTGAATTGTCTTCAGTATTGTTCTATAGTCAAAATATAGGAAAACCTGTTTTCGTGTGTGTGTGTGTGTATACACAGCTCTGGAAAAAATTAAGAGATCACTACAAAATTATCAGTTTCTTAGTTTTATTATTTATAGGTATGTGTTTGAGGAATATGAACATTTTTGTTTTATTCCATGACAGGGTTGGCCGTGACAGGGTCTTGATCTTATGGTCCTCCATCCACACTTTGATTGACCTGGCTGTGTGGCATGGAGCATTGTCTGCTAGAAAACCCAATCCTCAGAGTTCAAGAATATTGTCAGAGCAGAAGGAAATAAGTTTTCTTCCAGGATAACTTTGTACATGGTTTGATTCATGTGTCCTTCACAAACAAAAATCTGCCCCATTCTCACCTTACTGAAGCACCCCCAGATCATCAATGATCCTCCATCAAATTTCACAATGGGTGCAACACACTGGCTTGTAGCCTTCTCCAGATCTCCGTCTAACCATTAGATAACCAGGTGATGGGAAAAGATGAAAATTGGACTCATCGGAGAAGATGACCTTACTCCAGTCTTCTACAGTCCAATCCTTATGATCTTTAGCAAACCTCAGAGCCTGGCTCTTTTGCTTTATTGATGAAGGGCTTTTTTCTAGCTTTGCATGACTTCAGCCCCGCCCAGAGGAGCCTGTTTTGAACAGCTTTTGCTGTGCACTTAACCCCAGCTGCCATTTGCCATTCTTTTTGTATGTCACTTGATGTCATCCAACAGTTGTTGAGTGACATTTGAAGGAGCTGATGATCATCCCAGTCAGTGGAGAGTCGTTTTCTTCCTCAGCCAGTCTGTACCTTTGTTGTCCCCAATGTCTGCTGCTTGACCTTGTTCTTATGAACTGGTGTCTTTAAAATTTTGAGGATGGAAGCAACCTGATGCTCACTGTGTCCCTCTGCCAGGAAGCCAGAACCGAACCCTTCTTTTTCTCACTCAAAACTTTTCTTTTTAACTATTTTGGCATGATGCATAGATATTTTTGTATTCCAATTAAATTTAAAGTACTACTAGCACTGTTTTTGCCATCCAAACTGGTCCTACTGCAAGAGGATAGTGATGAACACAGCAGTGGTTTTTATACTTTTCCTCATTAAATACGATTTGGTTCAGTTGATGACCTAATCAGTACCTCATTAAATAAAATGAGGCATGCTTGTGTTGGAATAGGTTGCTTGCATCCGACATCACATCCACCTCATTAGATGCGCAAGACATGAAGTGGTGGTCAGCTAAGCTCACTGTTCACAAAGTTACTGTCACTGGGGTGCCTTGCTAGTCATTAAAATGCCCTATGCTTGTATTGTTTTTGGCTGCTTGAATCGAACAAACCATGAAACTGATCAAAGTTTCCTCTGGATTCCCTGTGAAGTAATAAAAAAGGGTGAAATATTATATGTATGTATGCATGCATATGTCTATATATCATTCATTTGCTTTGTTCATTAGCAAATCCTTTAATTCCTATAAATTTCTTTAATTCCTCTAATTCCAGCACATCCCATCCAGATCTCACTGCTTGCTTGCATTGAGATCTGGAGAATTTGGAGGCCAATTCAACACCTTGAACTCTATTTTACTCAAACCATTCCTGAATAATTTTTGTAGTGTTGCAGGTCACATTATCTTGCTGAAGGAGGCCGCTGCTCTATAAGGAATACAGGTGCCATGAAGAGATGTATTTGGTCTGCAACAATGTTTAGGTAGGTGATATATTTCAAAGTAACATCCACATGAATGCCAGGACCCAATGTTTCCCAGCAGAATATTGCCCAGAGCATCACACTGTCTCCATTGGCTTACCTTCTTCACATAGTGCATCCTTGTGCCATCTCTTCCCTAGGTAAGCCACACACACTCACCTGACCATCCACATGATGTAAAAGAAAGCATGATTTATCAGACCAGGCCACCTTCTTCCATTGTTCCATGGTCCAGTTCTGATGATCATGTGCCCATCTTTCAGTGGTGAACAGAGGTCAGTATGGGCACTCTGACTGGTCTGTGATTACACAGCCTCATATGCTGCAAGCTGGGTTGCACTGTGTGTTCCTTCGCTCCCCATGCACAGATGAGTCTTGAGGGCCCATGACCCTGTTGCCAGTTCACCAACTCAAATAAATACATCTCTTTCAGGCATTTCCAAATACATGTATAATTATTTTTAAATGCGTTATTTATTTCACTTCTTGCTGATTATTTTAAAAAAATCAACAGTACATTCTGTAATGGGCTCCCAAGAGTTATCATATGTACTGTATATGTTATGTCATTAATGCTGAAATGACTAAAATATATCACAGATTAGGTTACAAAGATAACCTCAACTGGGTATATGCTGTATTATCAGATGTCTGGGGGCTCTTTCCAGTAAACAGGATTTCAAAGTTAACTTGGTAACATAAGATTAATGAAAATTTAGATTATTTTTGCCTTTCCAAATAGTAGGAGATCAAATACCTGATCATGTTATACTAATCTGGACAATGGCAGGTATAGCAGAGTTGTGTCTAGCCTCCAGTGTTGGGCAAGCTACATGGAAAGTGTAGTGAGCTGAGCTACCAGTTACTCTGCAATAAATGAAGCTTCACTACACAAAAGCTACCACTCAGAAAAATGTAGTAAGCTAAGGTTACACAAACACAGCAAAAGTAGTTCATTACATGAGAAGCTACTTTAAGTTGAACCAACTTCATGTGGGAATCAACATGAGAATACTTGTTTAAAGGAAAACTCCGGAGTGAAATGCTTTTTAGGTCTATTTCCGCATCATTGGGAGTGCATACGTTGAGTTGCTA
>JAPEIY010000012.1:36010510-36021340 GCA_026122135.1 Cathorops aguadulce | reverse complement strand
TCAGTCCTGACCAGCTTTCCTGTCCCTGCAGATGAAAAACATCCCCACAGCATGATGCTGCCACCACCATGCTTCACCGTAGGAATGGTATTCTCAGGGTGTTGGGTTTGCACCACACATGGCATTTCCCATCATAGCCAAAAAGATAAATTTTAGTCTCATTTGACCAGAGAATCTTCATCCATTTGTTTGGGGAGTCTGCTGCATGCTGTTGGGCAAACTCCAAACATGTTTTCTTAAGCAGTGGCTTTTTTCTGGCCACTCTTCCATAAAGCCCTGCTCTGTGGAGTGTACATCTTAAAGTGGTCCAGTGGACAGATACTTCCATCTCCATTGTGGAGCTTTGCAGCTCCTTCAGAGTTATTGTTAATGCCTTTGTTGCATCTCTATCACCTTGCCAGTCTGTGAGTTTTGGTGGGCAGCCTTCTCGTCAGGTTTGTAGTGGTGCCATATTCTTTCCAATTTGCTATAATGGATTGTATGGTGCTCTGTGGGATATTCTTTATAACCCAACCCTGATCTATACTTCTCCATAGCTTTGTCTCTGACCTGTTTGGATGCTCCTTGGTTTTTTCATGTTGCTTGCTTAGTAGTGCTGCAGAGTTAGGGTCCTTCCAGAACAGGTTGATTTATACAGACATCATGTGACAGATCATGTGACACTGATTTCACACAGGTGGATCTTAAACCGACTAATGTGACTTATGAAGTTAATTGGTTGGACCAGCTCTTATTTAGGGGTTTCCATACAAAAGGGGGTGAATACTTATGCACCTTCCAGATTTCTGTTTTTTCTTCTTATTGTTTGAGTCACAATAAAACAACAACCTGCACCTTTAAAAGTGGTAGGCATGTTGTGTAAATCAAAATCGTGCTAACCATCCAAAAATCCATTTCAATTCCAGCTTGTAATGCGACAAAACAGGACAAACACCAAGGGGGATGAATACTTTTGCAAGGCACTGTACAATATAGAGTGTGACAGTAATGACACAAGTCTTATTTATTTATTTTCTGCTCTCCATATGGTATTGTTCTAACGTTTCTGTATTTGTTCACTCAGCTAAAGCACGAGCAGCTGACCTGCTGGTGAATCCTCTCGACCCTCGCAATGCTGACATACTCCGAGTGAAAATAGCAGACCTGGGCAATGCATGTTGGGTGGTAAGATGAAATTGTTTTGTGGATCTGTAATCCATTGGCTTCCAAGATTAATCTGGGAAGCAATATAAAATACAAAGTGTCGTTTTTAAAGATTTTGCCTTCAGTATAACTTCAGCGCAAACTGAGTGGCCAGGTTATTAAGTACATACCTAGCTTTGCAAAAACCATCCAAATCATGTGACTTCATTGTGGGGTATAAATCAGGCATACCAGCATTTCCTAACATGTGGCGTTAAATGTGGCATAGCACTAGTGTGTCAGTCCTGAGCTTTTCAAACATGAGCTTTCATGACCGTTTCAAGGGTAAGGTAAGAATAGGGCAAGAAACAAAAATACTACCAGTGATCTTGAATCCTGTGGACAAACACAGCTTATAGATCAGAGGGCTCGGGAGAGAATCGTGAGAATCATGTAGGCAGTCAGACAGACTAAACTTCATATCCAAATTCAACGTTAATCTACAGAAAACCATCTTTGGATTTTCAGTGTTTAACAGACTTTGTTTAATTGACTAAAATGGCCACAAACTAGTCTCAGAGACAGGTGGCTTTTAGCACAAGCGGGTCAGCAGCTGTAGGCAAAGCTCAGAGGATTCTTGAAGGAACTTGTTTGAACCAGTCAAGTGGGTAAAACTGTGAGAACACGGTTTGTCAAATAGGAAATATGCATGCCATGCCTAGGCTAGCTGATGACTGAGGCTAACTATTTAGTTTATAGTAACTGCTTAGCCTTTTATATAGAAAATATGAACCCCTTTAGTGCCCTTGGACGAGTCACGTACGTCATGAAATCTTTTACCGCTGTGCCTTATGACGGAAGAATGTTTTAGGTATTTACTATAATTCATATGTGCCACTGTGAAGTAAAAGTAATGTGCTATGTAAGGTACATAAAAGGAGGTGTTTATGATGAGTAGTGTACGTCATAAGGCACAGCGGTAAAAGATTTCATGACGTACGTGACTCGTCCAAGGGCATTGAAGGGGTTAAGGCAGAAATGGCGGCACAGTGGGTCCCCAGTTCGGTCCTGAACTTGGGTTACTGTCTGTGTAGAGTTTATGTTCTCCCCATATTCGTGCACAAAAACGTGCAAATAGGAGGACTGGCTACGTTAAATTGCCCCTGGATGCCAATGTTTGCATGGGAATAGTGCCCTGTGAGTTCTCCAAACTTGTGACCAGTGTAGCTTGGGTTGGCTCCAGATCCACCGTGACCCTGACCAGGATAAGCACGTACTTCTAATGATGGAATGAATGTAAATGCAGAAACAAAACAAGACCACTGGGAATATCAACATTAACATTTTCCTCAGATGTGTTCTTGTGAAAGACTCTAAAATTACACTGTAGTCAACTAACCATATAGAAAATTTGATCAGGAAATCAGGAGACTCAACAGGATTGTTGAGTTGGAAAAAGTTACCAAGTTCTTACAGATCAGAATATCATCATTTCCTGAAGAGCTGAACAAACATGAATCCCTTCTTGGCTCCAGTTTATGCACACTTGGATGGACATTTC
Organism: Cathorops aguadulce; assembly: GCA_026122135.1. Lineage (NCBI taxonomy): Eukaryota > Metazoa > Chordata > Actinopteri > Siluriformes > Ariidae > Cathorops > Cathorops aguadulce. The sequence continues at coordinate 36,018,657 of JAPEIY010000012.1, read as the reverse complement.
CAGAAAGATAGTGTATCATGTCAGAAGGCACGTATCATCACAGAGTGTTCCAAGAACATAAGAGTGAGTTTGTATTGCTTCAGTGGCCTGCGCAGATTGCAGCTCTCACCCCTCTTGAGCATCTGTGGGATGATGTGGAAAAGGCTGTTATGCAATGCAGTCACTTCTGCATGATGCAGCATTCCTGCACAACACATCCAACATCTTGGAGAGTCCGTTCCGAGGCAAATTCATGTTTCAGAGGCCAAAGGAAGCATGTATTCTACTAGAAATGTGTATAATTGGTGTGTATGTTTATCATTACTCTCAAACCAACCTTTGTAGTAGTTGCTCTTTTTTTAAAATTCTAGGGAAATGCACTGAACGTCATTTTTTTATTTTTGGAGATACAGGGCATCATTTTCATGATCATAACACAAGCACAAAAGCAATGCATAAGGAAAGGGAGCAATGATGCAACTTTGTGCTCCTAGAAACCATTATTTACTTACTGATTGATTGATTGATTGATTGATTGATTGATTGATTGTAGGTGTAACAGATATGTTGTCAGGATTTTTGTGACCACAGGCTTCAAGAGGGCACTAAGTAACTTTGCTCAATTTTGGACGAAAGTGGGTTTGAAAATTAAATGTCAGATGTCACATCCCTTGTTCTGCTGCTCCACCCATATTAACGTAGGTGCATTTGATTTCTGTCCACATAAATTGCAACTTGTTGAGAAGGGGAAGAAATGAAAAGAAGAAAAAGGAACACATTAGCAAGATGCCGAGGTCGTAGCACCAGATGATCTAATAGATCACTAATTAGTACTATTGATAGGGCAGTGTCTCGCTAGGGTGACTCAGACAGTGAAAAACCAGAGATTCTCTTTCGTTTTCAGCACAAGCATTTCACAGAAGACATTCAGACGCGACAGTACCGCTCTATTGAGGTTCTAATCGGTGCTGGTTACAGCACTCCTGCAGACATCTGGAGCACTGCCTGTATGGTGAGCATTCTATTTGATTTATCTGTGCATGTTCATTCCAGCGTGCAACACTATCACAGAATTATATTTGTATCAGCCAATCGCACAGAAACATAAACCTGCAAACACTGATCAGTTCGATTCATCCAGTCTCTGATATTCTTCATGTCAATCACTGAAGTTGTCCAATGAATAAATGATATCTGATCATCTCTTTCTGTTGGCCTTTGCACATGATAATTAGGAAACACACTGTCAAGTCATCTCAGAATTACCATAATTAGGCTGCTTCCGACTTAGAAAAACATTCGAGCTTCTCGCAGAGTCTTAATCACTAGCTGGCATGAAAATGCAACTCACGTGTCCCAGAATGTGAAATAACTGGCTCTCAACTGAGTCTGCTTCCCTCAGGCTACAAACCTCACTCTAAATTACAGGATGTGATTATTAGCTATAACTGTTCATATTTGTTATGGGGAAAATTGCTGGGGGTGTTTAATATTTTGGTTTCTAAATCATATATTAAAGCTAAATATAAGTCTCTGTATTTTACTTTACATGACATGACATTACATTACATGACCTTTAGCAGATGTTCTTATCCAGAACGACCTACAACAAGTGCAAAAGTCAGGTACAAGAAGTGCTGAACTTCTAGACAAGAACGTTCTAGTGCCAACTGAACAAGTGATAGAATAGCAGAGTGTAGTATTCTGTTGAAGTACCAGTACTCAGCAAACAGCCAAGGAAACAAGCCAACCATACAAATGAACTGACAAATTATGACTAAATAGAGAAAAATAAAACTCCAAAGGCTAACCCCAGGCTAGACAGTACACAACTTGGGTTGGTCAAGACTGATATGCAGTTACACAGTGGGCAGGGAAGCAGGGGAGAGGTGCAGTCTGAAGAGGTGTCTGCGCTTGAAGGTGGTCAGGGAGTTGGAAGTTCTGACCTCACTGGGAAGTCATTCCACCAACGGGGGCCAGGACTGACAGCAGTCTTGATCAGACTACAGAGGAGCATGTTATGTAGCATATTCATTCTCATCTCATTATCTCTAGCTGCTTTATCCTGTTCTACAGGGTTACAGGCAAGCTGAAGCCTATCCCAGCTGACTACGGGTGAAAGGCGGGGTATACCCTGGACAAGTCGTCAGGTCATCACAGGGCCGACACATAGACACAGACAACCATTCACACTCACATTCACACCTACGGTCAATTTAAACTCCACACAGAAAGGCCCTCGTCAGCCACGGGGCTCGAACCCGGACCTTCTCGCTGTGAGGCGAAAGCGCTAACCATTACACCACCATGCCGCCCATGTAGCATATTATGTTGCATTTAACATAGCATAATGTATAGCTCACTTTTGACAGTGTTGTCAATAACTATGTATCGGACCTTTCCTACACTACTATATGAAACTCTGTTTAGTTAGATGCCTTAAATCAAGCATAGTGTAAGTTCTGGCAGGCCACAAAGTCAAGCTTAGCCCTCAATCGCAGCTCCATCAGCTGACTTCAGCTGATCTCAATCCAGCCCACATCAGCTGACAGCTCAGCTGATTCCCTTCTATGCATTCTATTGGCGTATCTCTCATAGAGCACCTTATTCAAGCTGCTTTAACCTGCCTACCTTTGCTGCTTCCTCTGCAAGATATTTTGCACCCCACTTCCACCCCTACTCCTCCCCTTTTTTGCTGTCTGACTTTAATCAGTGTCATTTCTGTATCATCAGTTCAGGCCACCTTCTTCCACTGCTCCATGGTCCAGTTCTGATGCTCACGTGCCTAATGTAGGCACTTTCCTGCTAGACAGGAGTCAACATGAGCGCCCTGACCAGTCTGCAGCTACTCAGCCCATAAAAGCAAGCTGTGATGCGCTGTGCATTCTAACACTTTTCTATCATTAACTTTTTCAGCAGTTGTGCAGATGCTCTTCTTTGGTTCACTGATCGTCTTTCCTTGCACCACTTTCTGATAGATGATAATCACTGAATACTGGGAACACATCCATGACCTACAATTTTGGAGATGTGTTGACCCAGTCATCTAACCATTGCATTTGGCCCTTGTCAAAGAGGCTAAGATCCCTAATCAATGTCATTTTGGTTGCTGCTGCCCTCCCTGCTTTAGCCATTCCACACAGGCACATGGAAGGGCAGGGAGGTGTGCTCTCCCTGCCCCAAGGCTTTCCACATAGGCTCGAGGAAGGGCAGGGAGGTCCCATATTCTGACCTTATTCAATGTCATCTCAGTTGTCATTGATGCCTGCTCTGTTCTGTACCCTACTGGGGAGGGGAGATTGCTGCGGCTTTCCCTGCTTTAGCCTTTCCATGTAGGCACATGGTAGGGCAGGAGGTCCCAGAACAGAGCCAGCTGCCAAATACAACTTGTTGCAAATATTGTACTGTAAATAAAGTTCCTTGATGAAAGGGGTCCTGACAGAATGTTATTTTCTGTCAGAGTTTCTTCTTCTTCTTCGTTTAACGTCCTTTTGTTCACATATTTCATGGGGTTGGATGAGCTATGAGCATTCTCCATCTCAGTCTGTTATAGACCATCTCTTCTTCGAGGTTAAGTTCCCTCAGATCTTCCTCTATACATGTCTTCCATGTTTTCAGCGGCCTTCCTCGGGAGCGTCTTCCATCAATTACAGCTTCTGCTGCTCTCCATACCACACTGCTCTCTTCTTTTCTTTTGATATGCCCAAACCATCTCAGACGTTGTCTTCTCATTAAATTCCGTATGCTTTCCACTTGACATCTCTCTATCACTTCCTCACTTGATATTCCCTCTTCCCAATGTATATTTGCCATATATCGGAGCATCCGGCAATCGCATTTCTTCACCATGTTTTCGAGGTTCCTAGTCATCGGCCATGTTTCTGCCCCGTATACAAGTTTGGGCCTAATGCATGCACAGCACGTTTGTACTCTACCTTTTTAGGGGAATTCCTTGAGTCGACAAAAGTCTAGATATCTGTCTCCATTTTGACCAAGCAGCTGATATTCTGGTTCGAACTGCTCTCTCTGCACCTATAGTCAGTAGTGTCGCCTAGGTAACAGAAGCTTTCAACTTCTTCGATAGTACCATCATCAACTCTTATTCTGTCACGTATCCTTATCTCAGCACCTTGTTCTCTGCTTTCTCCTCCTCTTGTACAAGCGAAGCAGACAAAGTTTTCGCCTGATTGATTTACTCTCCTTAGTCCAGAACATCTCATGTGGCACCACTTCCTGCATTCTGTACATAGTATAGAGTTGGCGCCTACCCCCATTCCACAAACACTGCATGGATATCTACCTTGATCCCTGATCTCAACCTCCTCCTTTCCCGATATCATCATCTTTATCTTTTCTAAGTTTACCTTCATACTTCACCTTTCCATCTTTCTTCTCCAGTCATTAAACATTCTTATTACTTCTTCTTCTGTCTCTGCTGTTAACACCACATCATCGGCATACAAGAGTTCCCAGAATTCATCACTGTGTCCTTCCTTTGTTACTTCCTCCATGATGATTATGAAGAGAAGTGGAGAGAGAGGGGAGCCTTGGTGGACTCCCACTCTGATATCAAACTCCTCAGAGAGTCCAGCCTTAGACTTGGCCTTTGACCTTGAGTTTGTATAGAGTGCCATTATTGCCTGTATCATATCCTCAAGTACAAGTTGCCTTCTTAAAGCCCAGACAATTACATCCCTAGGCAACTGGTCAAAGGCCTTTTCAAAGTCCACGAAGATGTGATAAAGTTTTCTTTTTCTTATACTTTTCCTTTAACTGTCTAACGATAAATATTGCATCGGTTGTTGATCTCCCAGCCTGGAACCCAAACTGGCAATCACTAATCTTTGAAACGTTCCTCAATCTGTTTTCGAGAACCTTCTCCCAAACCTTCATCAAATGTTCTAGAAGACGAACTCCTCTGTAGTTATTACAGCTAAGAGCATCCCCTTTACCTTTATAAATCGGTCTGTTAAAGCTGCTGCATCATTCCTCTGGTGCCTCCTCACCTTGTAAAAACTTTTGGCAGAGCTTTGTGAGCTCCTGTATTCCCATCACTCCTGCAGCCTTTATAAGATTGCAAGTGAATCCTGTTGGTCCTGCTGCTCTTCCATTTTTCATGCTCCTGAGGACTTTACATACTTCCACTGGCATTATCTCATCAATTGGTCCCTCTACTTTATCTGCTTCCTCAATCTTGATTTTCTTCATTCAGAAGTCCTTCATAGAACCTCATCCATACTCCCATTATTTCTTTCTTGTTAACTACTACATTACCATTCTTGTCCTTCAAAAATCTAGCTCCATTGATGTCCTTACAGTCCATTTTCATCTGTTTTGCTACTTTGAACATCTTCATCCTTCCTTCTGCAGATTCTATGTCCTCTGACCATTCTTGCCATGCCTTGATCTTTGCTCTTCTAATTTCTCGTTTAGCAATTCTCTTTTTCTCCTTTTACAGTCTCTTCCATATTCTAAAAGCTCATTTCTTTTCTACTATTGCCTCTTGAACCTCTTCACACCACCACCATGTTTCTCTTTAGTTCTGTCTCCTTCCTGATGTCTCCCCGCAAACTTGTCTGGCCGCTTCTATGCAGGCGTCACTAAAAGTTTCCCACCTTCTTTCTTCTTGGTTATGAAATAGTTCTTCTAGTTTTCTCTGGTACTCTTGTTTCTCTTCTGGATTCTTTAATTTCCAGCTTTTTATTTTCCTTTCTCTTCTCTCTGCCTTTGGCCTTCTCATATTTTTTAAACCAACATCTGCACAAAGAATTCTATGTTGTGTTACACATTCTTCCCCAGGTATTACTTTGCAGTCCTTTGCTCTTATTTCACTATCTCTCCTCAGTAAAATAAAATCCATTTTAATTCAGTTTTCGCCACTTCTGTATGTTATTAGGTGCTCCTCTTTCTTCTTGAACAATGTATTTACTATTTGAAGGTTTAGTTGTTGGCAGAATTCCAACATATCGTCCCCTTCTTGGTTTCATTTGCCACTTCCAAAATTGCCTATAACTTCCTCATAGCCACCCCTCTCTCTTCCAACGTGACAACTGAAATCCCCAACTACAATAACTAAATAATTGAATGGGATCTCTGTTATCTTTCCAAGAAGTTTTTCTCTAAATTCCTCTTTCTCCTCATCAGGTCTGCCCTGTTGAGGAGCATACATCGAGAAAAAGTGGAGGATCTTCTTCCCACATGGAAGGATGATTTTCATAATTCTATCATCTGTCCTTACTACTTCAATAACATTCTCTGTCCATTCCTCCTTTGCCATAATCCCAACTCCTCTCTTACCACCCTTATCACTGCTCCACCATAATTTATTTCTCTTTTCCAGTGCCAAGTATCTTTGCTCCTCTGTCCTTGTATCTTACTTCCTGTATGGCACAGGCATTTACTTTTCTTCTTCCGAGCATTCCTGCTACTTCTCTTCCTTTGTTGGTCATTGAACCAACATTTATTGAACAAACTCTGAATTGTCCAGCTTTATTTTGATAACTGGGAGATTCTTAGTACCCCTTGCCCATTTAAGGGATGCCCGGGACTAGGGGGCCATTTTGATCTGGAGGTTAATAGCTTGAATTGATTGTAGCTTTATTTATTTATTTATTTATTTATTTTCAGTTGCTGGATGCCCTTCCTGTCGCAACCTTGATGAGGTATATGAGTCCCATCACCTCGGGGATTGAGTTTGGAGTCTCGTTCCTAGACAGAGTGCCTCCCAGCGCTCACATGTTTTGTCTACATGCCTATTTCTCCCATGGGTGGGGGTTGGATTGGTGAGTGCTGGGACATATCCACATGCCAGTGGGCCCTGCACACTGCACCTCTGGGGCTCCAACCTGCTCCAAGATCCCTAGCCAATTAGCCTGAGACCACAAGGTACTCAGTTACCATGGTGTACCACATGGAGGTCTGGCTAGAGTCTTGCCTGTGGAGAGGCTATATACCAATAGGTGAGATTTACACACTCAGTTCACTTTTCATCCTAAATGAACTAGCTGGTGGCTGAGCTGAAAATGAGAGACAAGTAGTGCATACATACTACACATCTACCCAATAAACTGCAGCACTTGTTGCACCCACACAGACCTGTGGGACAATCCCACAACACCATTGTATGAGCATTCTCTCACCAGTATTGTTCATTGCCTACCTGGACAGCATTCTCCTGAAAGTAAACCAAGGACAGACGGACATATTCCAAACCTCTGGATATGCAGACCACATCTGCCATTGGGAAACAAGCATAGATGCAATACAGGCAGCCCTAAAAAGGTATATGATGAGTTCAAAAAGGCAGGTATGAAGATAAACAAAGAAAGTGGAAAGACAGAAATCCTCTTCTTTGGAAGGAAAAGTCAGGATGATGAAATCAAAGTAAATGGAGACACCATCAGGAAAGTAGAGAAAGCTAAGTATCTAGGAGTAACTGTCTCCAGAGAAACAGGAAACAAAGATTAAATCACAGAAAGAATCAATAAATTAAGCCAACAGGCTGCAGCCCCGCTACCAGTCCTATGAGATAGACGAGTCTCCACTAAAGTTAAGAGAACAATCTTCAACACCATCTTAAAACCAATCCTTTTGTATGGCTCAGAGTCATGGGTACTGACCAAAAAGGACATTAGTAGAGTGCAAGCAGTGGAGATGAAGGTTGTTCATACCATCCTAGGTAAGAGCAGAATGGATAGAATTCGGAACATCAATCTAAGGAAGATGTTAGGCTCCACCTCAGTTGCAGAAGACATTGAGAGACCATCTCTCAAGTGGCTGAGGCGTAGACCCCGAAGCCGTTTGTATTTAGGATAATGGCTGGCTGATGAAATTATTGGCTGGCTAGCTGGCTCAGCCAAAACCTTAACGGCTGCTGCAGCCACCAAAATGTTCGCGGCTGTAATTGGCTCATACAGTTACTTCATGCCTATGGTCTACGTTCTACTGATTAACAAGGTCCCACATGCAGTGTACTGGTTAGACATGGGCTATTTCCACAACACAGGTTAGTAAAAAACTGATTGTACTACAACAAATCGTGTATTTATTTTAGTATTTATTAAAAGTATTTTACAGTATATTATTTTATTATTAACTCATTCACTGATCGAAGACAGGAGAAGCTTTCTCTCACACACTGACACACTCTCTCTCTCTCTCTCTCTCTC